>JABFPJ010000169.1:0-56307 GCA_022817425.1 Gryon sp. ZL-2020 | reverse complement strand
TTTTCCCCTTATTTTGTAAATAATAAAATTGCATCTTTTAGAGAAGCTCAAACAGAATTGTTAAGTAAGTTCCTTGATTGTGCATGTTTACTATACACGACAGTAAATATTATACAAACTGAATTTACAATGCATTGAAAGGAAAAAAATTGCGTTCACTTGTTTGGTTTAACAATTTACGGACCGAATGCAATTCTTATGTACGAGGGGGCAGAAGATTGTATAGCGAGAAAATGGATTATATGGGGGAAGAAGGCAACTCTCGTATTTCTATTTCGATTCGACTACTACCTCTAAGGACAAGGTCACGCCATGATCAAGAACGTATATAAATTTGATTGCCTTTCCTTCTTTCCCTTCCTTCTTTCGATTTTGCTCTATATCAAACGTAATATTGAATATTATATATATTAAACTTCAGTCTTCTTCCAATAAATCAATTGCTTTCGAATTTCTAAAATTATGCTTACATTTATATTTTTCCAATAAAAATTTTTAAGAAATACCAATAAAATTGAATATAAAAAATATAAGAATGCAGAAAAAAACTTCAGTCTTTCTTTCTAGACTGTTTGTAAAGTCGATCCCTCGAGCTACACAAAACTTAAAGGTTTCAGATCAAGCAACCAACTGAATTATGAGCCTCTGTAGATTGTAAAGAGACAGCCAAGCCGGTACCAATACTACATGGCAAAGTGTCAGTTTGCATTCTTTAAACAACAGTTTCATTTTACAAAAGCAACAAGTCGTTTCTTCTGCTTTTACAGGACTAAAGAAAAGCATTTTATAATCAGCTTTATATATATATAATACCATGTTAAATAATTTACAGACAGAGTATCGAGGTGCCAACAATCGATCCGCTTATAATATCTCCCTATAATGAGATCACGTTAGATATAAAAAGAATTGTGGTTTTGTGATTGTGCATTTTTGTAGAATAAACTTGAACACGCATATTAATTACTGTTATTTTCTGTACATATTATAATAATATAAAGAGAAGAATGTATTTTTTCAATTAATTATTTTCCTAAAACATGCCCATTTCATGCATCCTCTTCTACTTTACTTAAAAGATCCTCTAAAAATGAAATTAATGAAGTAAATGAGAATCTAGAAAATGAAAGTGTTTTTTAATAAGAAAATGTAGAAATATTGTCATTAATTTCAATACATATTCCCATTAAAGAACTCTTAATTGATTATGAAATTTAATTTGAGTGTAATTTAGATAACTTTTTTACGAGAAATAAATTAACTGTAATTGATTTAAAAACTGAATTGAGTTAAAAAAAGACGTATAAATAAACGTTTTAAATAAAATTGATTTCTTGTACTATGAATAATAATTGCGAAAACAAAAATCATTATGCAACTTTAATCTATAAATCTATTTGTTTAAAAATACAATGTTAACTATAGTTTTTTATGAAACCTCGAGCGGAAATCATCGATTTTCTGAATTGTAATTATATGAATGATATAATTACAGTAAAACTTGTGAGGAGTCTTGCTCTCTGTATTTTTCTTAAGTCTGAGAAATCCTGTGTTGCTATCTTTTTTCTTCACTTATGCTTTTATATGAAAGAAAAAAGATGGAAATACAAGATTCCCCACAGATTATAAGGGTAAAACAAAACAAGACTCCTCACAAGTTTTATTGTATTAAACATAAACGTTTTTAATATGCTTTAAGATTTTATATATATTTAATGTAATTATAACTACTTTTTGTAAAATATTAATATCACATTTTATCATTATAATATCTATTTTACAAAAGCTTCTTATAACTATAAAAATAATGCCGTATTATTTTCAAAATGAAAGCCATATTCAACGTATCTAGAAAGATTGCGAGATATCGATGTTTCCAACAGCTTAACACGATGTAAAATAAGTATCGTAGAAACGACATAACAAGCTATATAACTCTAACATAAATATGTAAATTGAAAAATAAACTAAAATTCACTAAAATGTAAATACTTTTAATTCTATTTTTCATTCATACCTAAATAATTGTCAAAAAAGTAAAATAAAATGAAATAAAATAAAATGATCTCTAAGAAAGGAAGAAAATGATCAATTTCCTGAAACATTCATGATTTAATTGAATCAATTGCATTCATCATATATACAAATTTATTTGTTCATCCACGTATCACCAGCGCATCTACACATAAATCTACAATGGTCATATCCAAAAATAGAACAAGGTTAACGTTCTACTGTCGTTGTCTTTCAGTGCTATATCCAACACCTAAAATCAAAACTAAAAGTACACAAAATTAATTTGCTACAAATAAAACAAATATCATTAAAATAAAACTAATAATTAAAAGTCTACCATTAACATTCTTTTAATACAAAAAAAAAGAACAAAGAAAAATAACAGACAAACAAAATCAATGTGGCCGGCACTTACTAGTCTTCTTCAGTGATTTAAATAGGTCCCAAAACAAGTGAGTTCGGTTAAGTGTTGAACAAGAAGTTCCGCAATTTGAGGAGCAAAATGTGTGCTGATTATTGATTCACCCTGGACGCGACTGGAACGCAGTGGAATAAATTTCGGATGATCCAGTATGAGCCACGCACATAGGAGACTGCGACGATTTATGGTCGTCGTCTTCTTCTTCTTCGTTGCGGGTGTACCCACCCTTGCGTACTTGGTGCAGAAAGCGCATGCGTTTGGCACTTGCTGTGGGGGGTTGTTCGTCCCTTCGTTACAGACCGGCGGTTGGTTATTGTTGCTGCAATTATAGTCGAAATAAACGTGCCTGCAAAAGAAGCTGATGATGATGATAACGATGATGAAGAGAAGGAGATGAGGGAAGAAAAAGCAGCGCCGCTTTCATCGCCCTTCTTTTCATACAATTTTTTTCAAACCCCTTTCTACAACCCGAATCTCTAAAGCTGCGCGAATTTTTAAGTTACAGCGATGTTTGTAACGTCGCGAATGCACTTGTGTAGAGCCGACACAAAGGGACAAAAGAATTGCAGTATAGAAAAATGTGACACGATTTTGACTATTGAAGATGAGAGTGAATGGCCGCATGACATATGACGATACTTCATATAAATTATTTGCACAATTATTTTATCAAATGGATTGCACGCAATTTCATGCAACGTTTCCTTGGGGGACATTTTGTCCTTTTTAAATAATCTGTCTCTATCGTCCCAAAAGATATTTTTGAGTAGAAACTTCAAACGAAATTATTTGTCTCTTTTTCTCCTTTTTAATTAGCTTTCTGTCAACTTAAGAGAAATTGAAAAAATAATATAAAAATAGACATTTGAATAACTGAATTATTAATGAATGTAATTAATTATTAGGAATTATTTATGCAGATTGACTTATTTTGATTATTAAGATTGATAAATGATTTGGTTATTATGTTTTTGATTATTAAGATTGACTTGTTTTGTTTATTTATTATTTTGTAACGATTGTTTATTTGGATTAAAATTATGTTTTTTAATTCACGTTACCAAGACAACCCACGCTACCATCATATCAAAACATTAATAGAGGTTCAGCTTATTGGCCGATAGAGTATACAGACAAAGTATAATTTTAACTTACCTTTGTAGCGTATATTTTATAATTAAAACTGTGCATTATTATTGTAAGTTATTTTATTATAAGAACAACTGAGATTATACAACGAGTTAGTTTTATATGAACGCAATACAAAATGAATGAAGATTTAAAGTTTATTATCGCAGGATTAAATAAATTACTCGGGAAAAATTATAACTTAATATCATTTAATGCTTTAAGTTCGCAAGAATTAATACAGGTAAATTTTTTCCTACATAATTAAACAATTATTTAAATTGTTACAACATTTTATACTGTTATTATTATTAACTTTTTTAATTTCGTTTTCTTACTAATTCAACATCTTAAAAATGTTTTTTAATTTCAATGTTCCATTTCCGTAGATTCTTAGCGATGTATTATCAGAAATTCAGCAGAATAAAGAACCAAAGATCGATACAAGTCTTGAAGATCCTGAACAAAGAACAATTCGTATGTTTTCTGTCTTGCGAATACTAAAATACCTTCCAAAAGATGACCCAGCAACATTTAGGTATGACAAAATACTTGTTTTCGTTATATTAAGTTAATATATAATCTTCCAAAAGTTAGAATATAATTGAATAATAAATTAATAAATAAATAAATTTAAATATTTGCAGGCAGGGACTTGTGACAGGAGATCCACAAACTATACACGCCGTTTTAAAATGGATTTTATCGAATATAGATGTAGCAAAGCAAAGAGCATATTTATCCAGATTTTTAGTAATGGTATAAAAAAGTGTTTCGAATTTTAACGCAAATTAATAATTCAACTGTAATATTAATATAAATGCAAATATAATTTTAGGTTGAGATTCCTCCGGAATATTTGGGTGACATCGAGATATCTAATCTGTACAATCAATATACAAATTTAGTTGAGGAATTCAAAATGGTACATAAAGAATTTGAAAATGGTAAAAAGGTTGGAGAAACTGCTGCTGAATTAAAATCAGATGTCGCAGCAATGGAAAAAGAACGAGAGGTATATTAATATAATATTAATAATTATCTATATTCAAGAAAATTTGAATAAATAATAATAAAGTAATGTATTCAATGAAATTTTTAGATAATTAAAGGAAGAATTGAAAAAATGAAAATTCGCACTGAAAGTAGGAAATATCTTCTAGATGTTTGTCGTCTTCTCAGACGTGAAAGGGATAAAGAGCGTGAATTAAGTTTACAAAAGAGACAGGAAACAGAATCCTATGAACATTTAAAGGTAAATAAGAAATCAAATTTATTTCATTGAACTGAAGTTTAACAAATCTAAATTTGATTTAGATGTCAATTCAAAGGTTAGAGAGAGAGCTTCAAACTGTAAAGAAGTCCGAAGTAGGATTAACTCCTCAAGTTTTAATACAACGTTTATTCGAAGAAATAACCGTTCAAATGGCATTTGCAAAAGAACGGCTTCCAACAGAATTAACAGTCAAGAAAAATTACGTGAAAGCTCTGAAGAGTGTGATGGAAATGAATTATATTGGTACAGATGAAATTGCGCTTTTGAGAAATAAATTAGACAGCACTGCGCGCGAAGTACAAAGTTTAGTCGAAAAAAAGGTTCTTGATTATATTTTTTATTTATATTATATTATTTTTAAATTAATATTTTGTATTGTAATAATGCATTTATTATGATTAATAGACATCAGAAGTTGGAGTGGATAAAATGGCACCATTCAGACAACAAGCCACGGCTGTTAGTAGCATGAAGAGAAATACTTTAGATCAATTAGAGAAAGCTAAAGCTTACCTAAATGAATTAGAAGCAAAATTGGAAGAAAAAAAGAAAGACGCAAAATACTTATTAGAGCAACCATTACCGAGTGAAGATGAATTTAAACAGTACATAGCACGTTTAAAAGCTAAAAGTGTAATTTATAAACGTTGCAAGGCTGAATTATCTGGATTAAAAGCTGAAAACGGAGTATTGAGTCGAACGGTTGAAATTCTTAATCTTCAGGTAGATACAAATTAAATAATTTTAACATTTAATATTAAATATGTGTACATATGTATATACAATGAATAATTTTATATGTTTTGTAGTTGAATCAAGTACAGGCTTTTCATACAAATCAGTCAATGTCGGAAATTCCTGTGCCAGAAGATTTCAACATGGAAAATGGTGCGAAAGTAAATTCAGATTTAAGACAATCTGTTTTAATGAAGCATTCTCAATTGACTTCATTTTTAAAAGGTACAAAATATTAAAAGTTTTCTTCAATCTGGTTTATTGCTTATATAAATTATATATTTTATTTTAAATATTTTAGAATTAAAACAAACTCGTAAGAAATGCGAACAAATACAGGAAAAATATGAAAAACTGAAGAAAGAAAGCAGTCAAGATCCTTCAGAAAATTCAAATTTCAACTTAATTAAAGAAGTGAATAATTTAAAAGAAACTGTCAAACAGGTGAATATGATTTTGACTATTATTTATAAGTCAAAAATGTATTGTTATGATTATATATTAACGTTATCTTTTTAATCATTAACAGAAAACAGAGGAGAGAGAAAATATTCAAAGTAAGATTGCGAAGTTGAATAACATGGAAGAAAGAATTCAAGAAGAACTAAAAGTAAGTCAAATGAACTACAATATGCATTTTTTGTCTTCAATTCCTTTTAGGGATAACTTTAGAAGTTTTTTTATATAATTCCTTCAATTAATTATAACTATTAATTGTTATTATTTAGCAATACACAAGTGGAGGAAGCGATAAAACATTAAAAGATGAATTAAATGAAGCAATTGAATTAGAAGATCGTAAACTGAATACTCTTAAAGAAGAAGAGAAAAAATTGAATGAATCTATGTCAGTTAATGAGTACCAAAATCAACAGTGGAAATCTTTAGTTTCGTAAGTATATTTATTTTATTTAAAATGAAAAGGTATATTAAAATTATATAAATTTTCATTTTTTAGAATATTAGAATGCAAAATAAAATGCATGGAAGATAATCAGAAATTGGATGGAATTGTTGTTAGAGGAGAAGGAGCAGAAACCTTAATTTTACAATAATTGTTTTAAAGAAAAGATTGAACAAACGTGTTTAATTTTATACAAAGTCTTTGGTTTAATAAATTTGTTAATCATTATAACTTCAGTTTAGAAAAATATGTAAAAAATGTATAAAAAATATATCATTCTTACGTTACTCTCGCGTTTCATCGTTTATAAAATACAACACATCCAGTAATTCCTAAAACGCTAATTATAATACACAACTTGACACAACTGAATTGGTTTTTCTTTTTGTCCTGCAACATCAAACAGAAACTTAGTTTTTTCTTTTAAGGAAATGTTATAAAATACAAAATTATTATTATTATATTATAAATAAAAATTATACTATAAATTACAATTTACCTCAACATCGTTTTTTAATTTCTCAAGATTATCTTGTAAGAAATGAAATTCTTTTAAAACAGAGTTGGCTGCTAAATGTAATGCTACACTGTCATTCGCGTCATCATCGAATTCTTTGTCCCGTTCGTTGATTAAATTATGCCGACAATACTTCATGTATGTCGTAATGAGATCTAAATGTCTGCGCCCATCGCGTATAATGTCAATCACATTCTTTTGCCTGTAAGGAATTAATGAGCTTAAATTTGATTATTATATGATAGAAGATGTTTTAGATACCCAATAATTCCATACCAATTGTCAACTACTCGAAATGAATTTGAGGATTTTGCTAACTTTTTAAACGATTCATGAACTTTATCAACGTCTTCATTAGGAACACCTAAAATATTCAAAATAAGAATTATGAAATATTAAAACATAAACTTTTAACGAAATAAATAAAATAATTATTTAGTTACTTAAGTACCAAGTGTAATTAAATCATCTTTCGATAATTTAGGCAATTCTTCTGAAGAAAGGTTTCGTCGTCTTGCTTCATCTACAAGATATTCACACCCTAAACCAACTAATAACATTTTTGTCTGTCGAGTAAATCCTAAGGGATCTTCATCAAATTTATCATCCATTGTTGAAGTAAATAATCTAAAACAAATACATATCATTTTGAAACATGTGTAAATATTTTACATTTTAATAAAAAATAATATTAAACAATGATTTAAATATTATATAATTATTTTACTTTTATGTAAGATATAATTCATAATTTATAATTTTTTATCTACAGTGTCTACTTCAAATTTATTCATAACCTATTAAATTAATTCTTTAATAGCATATTTTTTTAATTAAATATTATAAAAACAAATACATTATTTCATTTATAAAGTATAAGATATAATAATAAAAATGGATTGATATCAAATAATAATAATAATATACGTACAAAAAACAAGTTCAAAATATGTTTACGTGAGCATTTTATCAGAGTAAAAGCTTTGTACATAAGATAAACTATTTATTTAATTTATTTGATCATCAAACTCATAAAATTAGTTTTTGAAAATTACCTTCAGTTAAGTTTAAAAACACTTTTTTATTGACAAAATATTGTTTGAAGTAGTATATATAAACAATCGATTTTTAAGCCGCAGTAAACACAGTAGCAGTCACCCCATGCAAATTTCGTACAGTTCAAGACTTCAAGTAGTTTCAATTTCAATGGCGCTTCTACTGGCTTCTACTACTGCGCATTGTTGAGCAACAGAGTAGCGGTAAATTTAAAAAACTTGATTTATTATATATCATAAGCATTATTAAAAATAGAATAAAAATTACTTTTAATGGTTTTGTTTTGTATTATTGTATAGATATATTTATTAAACACAATTATATAATTAATTAGAAATAAAACGTAGAAATATATATATCATATACAGGTAATATATTTTTATACATAACCTAAAATATTTAAACTTTTAAGGTTAGACCATTTGAGAGTCTTATGTTTTGTTTTTATAAGTATACTTAAAAGTGTAAAAACGAAATTTATAATTATATAAAAAGTAGATAATTTATATTGATATCTAAAATTAATTATGTCGATAAAAAATTTACTGGTATTGTGAATACAATAAATGTTTTATTGTTAATTTTATATATTTAATTGTTAATATTATCTGTAAATATATTTTTTTGTTTTGCAGAATTTATACTATACAACAAACATTTTTAAGAAATTAAATTTCTCAAAAATATCTTACCTTCATAAACGATTGCTTGTTACTTCTAATATAAAGCATAATGAATTTATTCTTAATAATAATGAAGATTGGAAAAAAGAATTATATGCAACAATGAATGTGTATGAAGATTTTATTTCTGCAGAAGAAGAATCATCATTAATCAAGGAAGTGGAACCTTATTTAAAACGATTGAGATATGAATCTTCTCATTGGGATGATGTCAGTAATTTTTTCATTATTATTATTTATTTATTATACCAAATATTTATGAAATGATTATCATTTTCATTTTTTAACTTCATATAAAATTTTATTGAAAATTGTATTATTTATTTTTTGGAGTATTTCAGGCAATACATGGATATAGAGAAACGGAACGATTACATTGGTCTCCAGAAAATACAAAAATTATTAATAAAATACGAGAAAAAGCCTTTCCTCCAGATAAGCCACAACTCAGTCTTGTCCACGTACTGGATTTAACAGCAGAAGGATGGATAAAACCGCATGTTGATAGTGTTAAGGTATAATAAATATTAAATTAAATATATAGGAATGATAGACATTAGCTAATATTTTTTCAATGGAAATTTTCTATTCCAGTTTTGCGGAGATCTTATAGCTGGAATTAGTTTGTTAAGTGATAGTATAATGAGGCTAACAATGGTTGGATATGAAAAAGAGCGTAAAGCTGATTTCTTTTTACCAAGAAGGTCGTTGTACATAATGAGGTAACATTTGATTGTAATAATATATAAAATTTAATTACAAAAAATAAAGATAATTAAAGCTTTTATTAATAAATATTGCAATCATTTTCAGTGGAGCTGCAAGGTATAAGTACAATCATGAAATTTTAAAAGACTCAGAATCTATTTTTGAAGGTAAAAAAGTTCCTCGTGGAAGAAGAATATCTATTATATGTAGGTGTGAACCCAATCCGGAAATGGCGAATGAATAATTCCAAATTTATTAATCAAAGTTTTGTAAATATAAATATATAAAATAAAAACGATTGTTGAACTTTTAAAACTTAAAATGACTTATAAAAATTGGGCAATGATAAAATAAACCAATTAACTGCTTTTTAGATATTTGACTTGTAATTTATATTGTTATATATACTACAGTTACATTACTCGCAATATACCAATTAGATCACACACTCATACTCATTAATTATTATGCATTAAGCGTGTTTTCGAAAAGACGTTTATAGCTAAATAGTAACTGCCGAATGACAGAACAAATTACGGAGTAAGAAACAAAATCCAGATTGATTTTATTATAAATATACAAGTTCTTAATTCATATGATTTTCAATTCCTATAGAATTTTCCATAATTATATTATGTCAATTTAAAATAGATTTTATACAAGTGAGTCGTTTTGAAATTTGTTTGTCCATTTTTAAATGTTCATATAACGTTCTTTTATAAACGTTTATAAAAAAAGAACTGAATCTAAATATTAAATATTTTTACGTCACGCGGTGTCATAAATGCAGTTTATAGCACAGATTATTTTTTTAAATTACATTTACGGCATCCTTGTAACGTAAAATATAGTTTGCACCATGAGAAATAAACGTAAATTCTTTTTCTCTTGCGATTACAAACCTCGGTTTCGCCTCGGGTGTAAACTTCGCTCGAGAAAAAGAATTTACGACTTTATCTCCCTTGGTACAAAATATACTATTCTCATCATATATTTTATGGAGATAATCGTATCGTATAATTTATCTTGTTTATTTTCATTAGTTTCTTTTTATAATAATATTGAAACTTAATGTTTTAAATTTCATATAACATATATAAAAAATAAGTGTAAATGAATTTTTGTACACTTTTTGATGTATTTGTTATTGATATATTAATTTCATATTTCATTTTTAAACAAAAAAAGAAATGACAAAATCAATAAATTGTGTCTACTGGAAACAAACGAAAATTAACTATCGTATTTACTTTATTATAACAGTCATTAAAATTGAACTTAAAAACACATTTCGCAGATCGCTGTGTCGGTTACTAAGCATGAGTAATTAATGTATTTACAGTTCGTTACAGTTCACAATGATCCACACGAAATGTGCATTAAAAATTCAGTTCTGCTGAATGACAATTAAATTTCATACGATATTTTCGTGTTCATAAGAAATGTACAAATAACGTTTTCCAAGAAATGCATACATTATTGACAACATTGCGTTCGTTTTTCTTATGTCATCTTCTTATTTTTTGTGATTGTTTGATTTGTCTTTTACTTGATTGTTTTATATTAACAGAATTTCCATCGGTTACCGCACTCGTTGCAGAGCACAAAAGTGGTCATAGGTTCATCTGCGGATCTCGTTTGCACTTGATTGTAAGTGCAGTTACGTTTTTTGCATTTTCCACATTTTAGCAAATCAGTTTTCGTGCCTTGAACTGTTGCAAGTTGTGCATCGTTGATAGCCTCTTTTTTGAATTGTTCGCGCAATTGTTTGATCTCATCGCTAGCCATTTCTTCGGCAGTCATTACGGCAAGTCGCGCGGGAGTTATGACACCGGCCATAAAGTTCGCCCTTAACATTGGATTTTTTGCGTCTTTTAAATTTGAAAATCTACTGCGTACCTGCAATATAAATAAATAACATAAATATAAGTAAATAAAATATATAAAGTATATATAAATAAAATATAAGCAGATTTAATTACCCTATTTTTATATCTATTGTCTGTATTTTTAAATTCGCAATAAATCGCCTCTTCTAGCTCTTCTGCGAGTTCTTCAGCGGAAGCACAACCTTCCATATTTTTTCCATCGACTCTTAACGCTGAAGCCAATAATTCTCGGCATTTGAGTCTCACAGCGTCAGTTGTTGTAGGAGCTGGAAAAGTACACTGTTTCTTCGAATTATCCTTGTAACTTTTCTCCTCTTTAACTTTGACTTCTCCATCAGAGTCTTTGTCCTTTTTCGAGTCTGACTCGTCTTTACATTTGTCCGATTTATCCTCTTTCTTTTTCGAACTGCTCGATGAACCGGCATCTTTTTCTTTATTTGGACCTGAAAATTTGTTTAATTACAACCTTAATATATGTAAAAATAAGAAACTGCTTAATATAAAACATAAAACTCAAAATGTAAATTGCGCTAATATAAATAATATATCTAAACAATAATTTTAACGTTTTTCTTACCAGACAAAAATTTCTTCCAATTTTTAATCAAGGTCTTCGATAATGCTATCACTTCTTCGTCTTTACTAGATTTTCTTAAAGCATTAACTGTCATTCCAATTCGCGTAGTTGTTAAAAGTTCCAAATTCATAGGCAATTTTTGCAGTACTTTGAGTAAATCTAAAGCTTGTTCCTGGTCCTATAAATAAATTGTATCTTAATACACCCATACAATAACAAAAAAACCAATATTCGTGCAACTAATTTTATATCTTCAATTAAAAAACAAAAACAAACAACAATTATTTATTACAATTTGTACAAAGATAAAAATAATAATTGCTGCCCAAAATAATAATAAATTAGTTGAATATAAATTACTGATATTTAATAAATAAAAAAACTAGCAGAGAATCAAGATTTTAACATTAGACATAAGCCGTAAACACTGAGTTAATATAACAAAAATAAAAACGAATTGTTTATGTTCTTATATTAGATGCAGACATGTTTGCAACGAACTTAAAAGCATCTACACAGACGCCGCGTGAAATTTGTAATTTAACTGAAGCTCACCGTTCCGTCACCGCTCGACATTTTGCTCAATTTTTTCTGTATGCGTAAAACTTCGTCTTCGGCACTCATCCTTAACTATCCGCAGTCCTTTTGTTTGAACAAACTTACAATTTATTATGAAAAACACAAATAATTCCGCACAGTATCGTCGGTCGGAGTCGTTACAAAACGCTTATCAACGAGCCGGAAACTTAATTTAACCAAACTCCAAACTTTTAGTTATCGTCTAGTTCCTTCTAGAAACATTTCATGACAAATCATATGAACAGAACTTAAAGGTTTAAAAACTACTAGACAATTATTTCGATAAAATTAAAACAAATTTTAATTCTTTTAATAATTTTATTTATTAAACATTAATACAATATTATTCATAACTTTGAATATTATTATTCTCTCTTTTCTCTCTCGTCTCCTCCAACAAGTGGTACCATCTCTGTTCTACCGCATGCAACTAAGTTATCCAATTTGCTCAGTTTGTAAATTTTTGACACATACATAAACTCTCTTATTGCACACAAATACACTTAAACACACACACGCACACATTAAAACTCAATTGCAATGCTCGAAATTGTCGATCTTGGAGTAAGCGTAAGTTAACTTGTGTTATTTCGGACGAAAAATAATTTCGCAAATTTAGTCACTGGCTTAGTGGCTCGTCGTGGGAACACTTTGTCTGATTTTGTTACGATCAGCTGATGACGTAACAAAAGATAACGAGAGAGAGAGGAGAGCAGAGGCCGTTCTCGGACACTCGTGTGTTCTCTGTCGATTTTGTTTCGTGTCTCGTGTTATGGCGTAAAGTCGAATCAACACATTTATTAATTCGTCAGAACAAAATCATTTCGTCAATTATCGTGCTTAAAACAACCTTCGAAGACAAACGTTGCAATATTTGTTTCGTCACTTTTCTTTTTGCCTTTTTTTCATCGTCCTTTTTTTTAGCCAATTGTTGTCGCAAGGATTTGTTGCAGGAAAAAAAGTTAGCATGAGTGTAGACGCATACGGTCCGAGCAGCCAAACGCTCACGTTTCTCGATATCGAGGATGCCGATCTCATTGGCGCCGATACCCAGGGTAGCGAATTTGATTTCACCGATTTTACGCTGCCGAGTCAGACGCAACCGTCGCAACACGACGTCAGTCAAAGTCAGCAAAATTCTGCGTCCGCCGTTCAGGTATATCATATGTTTTGAATTTTAGTATGACTATTTCAGTTTTATACTTTGAATGTATGTTTCCTCGAATTCAATGGCTTGTTGAGACTTACTTTTCTATTTATTTATTTTTAGGAAACATAATTTATTATTATTTTTGTGTTGTATTAAAATGTAATGAATATGAATGTCGGTTCTTACGACTTTTCTAGTCAGATTCTAACCTTGAAATTAGTAAGCAAAGTTGTGTGCGATGACGAAATTTTACCGCAATAATTATTAATCAGTTTTTAGGTTAGTAGGATTTTTCGTATTCAACTGTATATTTTATTATTTCTTGATGTTAAAAATTAAATACTCTAAAGTACAACAAAAATGTAATGCAAAACATTGAACAAATAATAAAAGTTAATTTTAATTGAAGTAATGATGTAAAACATTATATTACAATAGATATATTAATCAATTAACATTGTGAACCAAAAGTATTTTTACACTCAACATATTGTAAAGAATAGTAAGTTTATAAGTTTCATTTTATTCTTAGGAAATGATTATATATATAATATGAAATTTGCTATCAACTAAGATTCCGGAATGTGTTTGTTAATTAATTGCGTAATTAATATTGCAATCTACAACAACACACGATTATATTATATAAAATAAAATTGTACATACATGTAAATAAATGATTCTTTCAAAGCATAACATTTAATTACAATTCTACGTTCAATATCTAATCGTAATGTAGAAAATATGAAAATGTCATTGACAAAGAATGCATTAAATAAATGTTAAGGAACGATATTTACAATCGATCATTGTAATTATTGTAGAACCAAAGTATGAAATAATAATTTCTCAGTGAACTGATAGCAGAATGTATGTTTAGATACAGTCTTATCAGTTATAATGTATTTTATGTCAATTTTCAGATGAACATAAACACAAATGTATAATATTTCATTTTCTATCTGTCCAGCTTATTATTTTATCAAAATACTTTTTATGTTTTCAAGTTATTACTATAATAACTAAATTCCAATTAAAGTTGACTGAATTCAAGCATTTTAGTTTAAAATTATATTCCTAAGCCTTATAAATATTACTGTAACAAAATTATTTTATATAGATGTTTTATTTTGTTTTGTATTATCTTTTATAAAAAAGAAATAAAAAATCTTATTAAATATGTCAAATAATATAAGTTAATCAAACAAAAAATATTTTTAGATCAATGGAACTGGCATCAATTCATCACTGGACCTCAAAATATCTGGCGCCGTTCAAAGTTTGGCGGAATTACAATTTGAAGAGGAGGAAGAAGAGGCGTTTTACAATCGCGACTTACCAGATCATGCATGCAAATACTGCGGAATACACGAAGCCTCCTGTGTGGTGATGTGCAACGTTTGTCGAAAATGGTTTTGCAATGGACGAGGAAATACCTCTGGCTCGCACATCATAAATCACTTGGTTAGAGCCAAACATAAGGAAGTCACTCTTCATAGGTTTGTTTTTGTTGTTTGTATTATTATTATTAATATTGAGAGACAGTTCATATAGAATACATGTAGAAATAAAAATTTTAGAGATGGGCCTCTTGGAGAGACAGTTTTGGAATGCTATTCTTGTGCTACAAGAAATGTTTTTGTTTTGGGTTTCATACCAGCTAAAGCGGATTCTGTCGTTGTACTTCTATGTCGTCAACCATGCGCTGCACAAAGTTCTTTAAAAGACATGAACTGGTAAGTCATAAGATATTATAATTATAAATTCAATTTTTTTCATTATCATTTCAAACAAATGATGTTACAAATAGGGATCAAGAACAATGGAAGCCACTGATTGAGGATCGTAGTTTTTTGTCTTGGCTCGTAAAAATTCCATCAGAACAAGAACAATTGCGAGCGCGACAAATATCTGCGCAGCAAATCAACAAACTCGAGGAATTATGGCGCGATAATGTGGACGCGACTTTTCAAGATTTGGAAAAACCAGGAGTGGACGAAGAGCCACAGCAAGTTTTGTTACGCTACGAGGACGGATATCAGTATCAGAATATTTTTGGACCACTTGTAAAGTTGGAGGCTGATTATGACAAGCGTTTGAAGGAATCACAGACTCAGGAGAATATTGAAGTGAGATGGGATGTGGGATTAAACAAAAAGACCATCGCTTATTTCATGCTAGCGAAAACTGACGGTGATATGAAGTTGATGCATGGCGATGAATTGCGATTGAGATATTTAGGTGAGCTGCACAAACCTTGGTCGGGAATAGGACATGTTATTAAAATTCCGGATAATTATGGTGAGGAGGTCGGCATTGAATTGAAAAATAATTCTGGCGCACCAACTGATTGCATCAGTAACTTTGTCGTGGACTTTATTTGGAAGAGCACTAGTTTTGATCGGTAATTATTATTTTTATTATTATGTGAAATGATAATACAAATAATCTTGTTTAAAAAGTAACTTTAATATTTTATTTGTTCATTACAGAATGCAGTTGGCATTGCGTAAATTTGCAGTTGACGATATGTCAGTGTCTGCATACATCTATCATCGTCTTCTCGGTCATGAGGTCGAAGAAGTACTATTCCGCTGTCATCTGCCGAAGCACTTCAGCGCGCCAAATCTTCCAGATCTTAATCGTTCGCAAGTTTACGCAGTGAAACATGCCATCCAACGTCCCCTTTCCCTGATCCAAGGTCCGCCGGGAACCGGCAAAACCGTCACAAGCGCAACGATCGTTTATCAATTAGTCAAACAAAATGGTGGTCCAGTGTTGGTCTGTGCGCCCTCAAATACCGCAGTGGATCAATTGACCGAGAAAATTCACAAATCAAATCTCAAGGTCGTGCGTTTATGCGCAAAATCGCGCGAGGCAATTGACTCGCCCGTAAGTTTTCTTGCATTGCACAATCAGATCAAGAATATGGAGACCAATACGGAACTCCAAAAACTGCAGCAGCTTAAAGACGAAACTGGAGAACTGTCGAGTGTTGATGAAAAGCGTTATCGCATGTTGAAAAAGGCCGCAGAGAAAGAACTTCTCGAGGCGGCGGATGTGATTTGTTGCACGTGTGTAGGAGCTGGAGATCCTCGTTTGCATCGATTGAAGTTCCACTCGATTCTTATTGATGAAAGCATGCAGGCAACTGAACCCGAATGTATGGTACCGGTTGTATTAGGAGCAAAACAACTTATTCTTGTTGGTGATCATTGTCAACTCGGTCCTGTGGTTATGTGCAAAAAAGCAGCACGTGCAGGTCTATCTCAATCGCTATTTGAACGACTTGTTGTTCTTGGCATTAGACCATTCCGACTTGAAGTTCAATACAGAATGCACCCGGATTTATCAAGGTAGAGAAAAAGCATTCCTTTATAATTATAAAACATTTGAAATGTCTCAAACTCTAATAAAATATATTATTTTATTTGGATGATAATTTCAGATTTCCATCAAACTTCTTTTACGAAGGATCGTTACAAAATGGTGTATGTGCAGATGAGAGGAAATTATTAAAAATTGATTTTCCTTGGCCCCAACCGGATAAGCCAATGTTCTTTTATGTAACACAAGGTCAAGAAGAAATAGCAGGCAGTGGTACAAGTTACTTAAACAGAACAGAAGCGTCTAATGTTGAGAAAATCACAACCAGGTTCCTTCGCTGTGGGGTGAAACCCGAACAGATTGGTGTGATTACACCGTATGAAGGACAAAGAGCATACCTTGTGCAATATATGCAATACCAGGGGTCACTTCATTCAAAACTTTACCAGGAAATTGAAGTTGCAAGTGTAGATGCTTTCCAGGGACGAGAAAAGGACATCATCATCATGTCTTGTGTTAGATCGAATGAACATCAAGGAATTGGTAATTATTATATTTATAATTTCATATATTATTTTAACTATATCTTCTAACTTCTTTCTGATTTCTGTCAGGTTTCTTGAACGATCCTCGTCGTTTGAACGTAGCTTTAACCCGAGCAAAATATGGCATAATAATTGTTGGTAATCCGAAAGTTCTGTCTAAGCAACCATTATGGAACCATCTACTGAACTTTTACAAGGAACAAAAGGTCCTCGTTGAAGGACCATTGAACAACCTAAAGGAGTCAATGATACAGTTTGCAAAGCCTAAAAAATTGGTGAATGCAGCAAATCCCGGCTCACACTTTATGTCAACTTCAATGTACGATGCACGTGAAGCACTAATTCCCGGTTCAGTTTACGATCGTTCGGGCTCACAAATTAATGGAACACAAAATCATAGTCCCTATTATCAAAGAAACGTTCCTCTAGATATTTTCAGTCGTACTCATGACACGATTAGTTACATCAGTCCCGAACGAGCACAGGCAGCAATGAACAATGTGCCAGTTCCTGTAGGCATGTTTATGAACATGGCACATATTCCACCACGATTTTACAATCAACATCAGCAGGCGTTGCAGGCGCGTCAAAATCAGCGCAATCGTCGCGATAACACGCAAACCAAACCCAAAGTGGGCCCGCGCTTTGGTAAATTGAGTCAAAACGAACCAAACACACAACCCTACAGTCAGCCGGGATTGCCACTCACCCAAGGCACCACGCAAGCAATGTCACAACCTGGGTTCAGTTTGTCTCAGCCGGGACTCTCGCAGGCTGAACTTTCGCAGGATTCGTTTGCCGTTGGCGAGTTTCAGTCGCAAATGGACGGGCTCCTTTCACAGGACTCGACTTATCAGGTATAATTTAAATATTTTATAAATATTACAAAAAATTAATTAAGAGACAACTTTACAAATATTTCAAATGTATTTAAAAATTTGCAGAAACGTTTTATATTTTATTGAATTCATGTTAATTAAAAGACTATGAATGTAGTACTCGTGTGGACGATAAAATATGTCGTGATAATTCTTAAGTAGAAAAACACTTCAAACCCACAAAACCACAATGTCATTTCGGAGCATATTGTTAATGAAGACCATGAAATTGACTGAGATAACGTCTAAATTATGTACACAGAACTAAATTGTAAAAAACTCATTTCAATTATGACTAACTTTATCATTTGTCTTTTTCTTGTTCATATTTAATTAATTTAGAAATAAAATAATGAATATTTTTTATATAAAATTCACCATTTTGATATTAGCATAATTAAGTAGTAATTCCGAAGATGTTTAAAAACGATTATTATTTCTAAAAATATAAATTTTCATGATATTACAGGGTGATCGTACAGGATTTTATCAGTCAGGACAGTCTCAACCTGGAGGCCAGTTTTCACAACCCTATTGAGCCGAGGTTGTACGGCTGAGCAACGCATTAGCCATGCAGTGTCGCGGGAGCGACTGAAGGCTCGTTTGAACCGACTCATCATTGACCAGCAATCAACAAACACAACTAACTGCGCAAACGGTAAAACGGCTCGATGATCGTGCACGGCTTTTCACAAGGTTAGCCAAGGATCGTCGACGCGAGAGTGACGCAACGCGAGTTGGAAAAGTGGAGAAACAAGTTGAACCAGAGAGCAGCGACGCAGCAGCCGACACGAGAAAAATAAATGGAGGTGAGGAAAAAACGCAAACTCAGACAAATGGAGGAGGGGAGATTCATTATTTTCAACCGATTTGAAATATATCTGTAAAACATACACAATCGACGAATTACATTGGAACATAAAGAGGCATTGAAATTCGATTTGGATTGATCGCAACAACGGAACGGATACGTGGAAGACACCCTTTCATTGCGCATTTTTCCACGGAGATGAACAGTTTGGTTTATAGTATTCAGTCTTTTCTTTCTTCTATCTTCAATTCTTTTTGATTCTGAATTCATCGTGGAAAGAGAAAGTTTTTTTTCATCTTACACTAATTATTTATGAGTCTTGTACGATTATTCCAAGGGACTTGCGTATTATATGAAATGAAAAAGTGCAGTTGAGGGTTGATTGCATATGAAATTTACAACTTTTTTTGGGTTTTGTTTTTTTTTTACCGAGCACAATGTGACGCACGAAATTCTCAAATTATATTGTGAATGCAAAGACGCAGACGAATGCATTTCGTCGTTGCTTTTGAATGGCATGATTAATTAAATAAAGAACAGGATTAAAAAACGGGAAAAGAAAAAAATTTAAATTGCTTTTTTTTAAAGTTATTACTTCAGTTTTGATGTATTTTTGAGCAGCACTGCTTAACTGCACTTTTAACTATTTTTTTTTCTTTTGTCTAATTTTCTTCGTTTTATAGGAAATGTATAGGCAATTATACATTTACATATTAAATACATTGAAATTTATTTCAAATAAAAATTTATAGACAGAAATGTGAATTTGTTTATTTCATACCTTTGTTCTTTATCATGCAAAATAGCATACAAACAAAAGTCTTTTGAATTTTTAATTAGCAAGTAACATACATTTTCAAAATGTATAAACAAAAATTAATTAGCAGAAGAAATGGAATGAAAAAAAAACGTTAGTAATTTTATTTGCGGATTCTCAACAACTATTTTATAAATCATTTCAAAGTCATGAAATCAATTCTATTATATCTCACGAAGATTCATAAGTGTTTATTTTACTAATTTTATTTCGTCTTAGAATGTGAATGCAGATTCGAAAACTGCATTAATTCAATTTCGTTCCGCAGGCTTTGTACAATTTAACGAGGCAGTCATCTGCTGTTAAACGTTTCAAACCCTAACAAGAAATTAGCGTCAGATCCGATTTCAGTTCTTATTAACATTTTATGTCAGATATCACGTCCAATTTAGGCAAGAATTTTTTGATTCGGGAGATCTTGTTTGAATTGTTTCATTTTTCATCTAATCAAAAAAGCAAAACTGTAATAAATTGCAGTCATTTATATATCTACAATGAAATCAAACATTAAGTCTAAATTCTTGTAATCAGGCCTTTTCTATATATCAGTGAAGATTTATATATTAAAAAAAAAAAAAAAAAAGCGATGGTTAATTAACACCTCATCAGAACGTATTCTTTTTCTTCGGGTCATTGATCACTTCACGAAGAAATACGACATATGGCGAAATTAACTGCCGTGAGAATTCGCTGCACATCTCACGGAGTAGTCGACTAAATGATACAGTGTTATAGTTTAAAATGAAAAGAAACAGGAAGGAATATATTCATCGAGTTTCTCTCTTCTGTCTTAAAACAGGTGAGAGAAGTGGCCGCAAAAGAAGAGTGTGTTCTTTCTGATCGACGCCGCCACAAGATTAGAGACTCCCAAATGAATTAAAAAGCAATTTTAATCTGAAGCAGGTACCAGTCTTTTAGACACGATTACCCTCGATAATATCTTATGAACGATACCGCCCTTTAGGAGTAAGAAAATATACTTGATATGTTCAGAAGCGAGATAGATACGGATAGTTTAGCAGAACATAAGATAATGGAAACTTTATCATAAAAGAACAATATAACAACCAGGTAATGAAAAAACGTATATACGGATAATGAGCATTCATATTATTATTTTTTTCAAACTATTGCTTTTTTATCAATGTTACATCTATATGTGAATGGAATAATTTCTGTTTTACTTAAACATTCCTTGAAGATGTTGAAAAGTTAAGTTTACAATGTCTTTTTGTAAAATATACTGACGATTTAGTAAGATTAATCACTTTTAAGTACCTAGTTTTTTTTGCAGAATAGATATTTATTATTCATGTAGTGAATATTTTTATTTTTACTTTTAATAGTAAAATAATTGCAGGAAACAATGCTGAAAGCAATTCTCGACAATTTATGTTCTCGTATTGTGATTGCTGACCTTTCGTTCGACATTTTACAATCATATCCCTTGTGTTCTTCATTCAAATCCAAGCTTTTTCCCTGTTCGTTTCATGATACTCATCTTTCCTCTTTTCTTTCTTAAGAGCGTGTATACTTGTAGTTTCGTCCTCGTGCTTACTCCTTTCATCTTGTTTTGACTTAATTTAAAAGTACAATTTCTCATGTACTGAAAACAACTTTACCCTTTATTTCACTTTTATTTTTGTATAAAAAAATTATTCGTTAAATTCGTTATTTTCAAGTTCGCTTATCTTTCGTATCTTTAATAGTGACAACTATTTTGTAATTCAAAGTGATATTATTCTTATTTACATCTATGTCAAATTTAAATATAAGTCAAGTTTTAGTTTATATATTTTTTTATAATAACAATTCATTACGATGATTAATATATTAACTATTATTTTGCTATAATAAATCGATCATTTTCAATGTTAAACCGGAAGATTTAACATCTTAAATTGTGGATATATTGGAGCAAGAGAGATCAGGTTCCTGGAATATCTTGCAATATCGGTCGAGAACATATACCAACTTTCGGATCTTTGATTTGCCGCTAGATTTAGTAATTCTGATTACCATTGAATGCCAATATGCGGACTACAAGCCGCATTTGTAGAATTTTCGCTGTCATATTAATGAATTTTGCTTACTTACCGTGGTTTGTCTTCATCTGCAATGAATCAAATTCTGTCTTCATCTATCATAGTAAAAATTATACGGATTAATCCGGATCTTAGTTCAGTAAATAGTCATTCTATTAGCGAATTTGATTTAAGATTAGCCAGCAAAAAATATTTATATTAAAAACGTTAAATAGGTAAAAAATAAATCTTAATAATTGATAAAATAATTATAACAAACATCATTAAACAAATGATATAACAAAGTTATAATGAAAAATAAAAAAAGATTTATTTGAAAGTACATTTTTTATTATATTCGCATTCATTTTCGGACTGTAATAATTTAATGTGTGTTCTATACAGTTAAGGATATCTTTTAATTGTCAATAATAATGCATATTAACTTCATACGAATACTCGTTTAAAAATTAAAACCATTACTAATTAACATATTGAAAAGTAGTTTATAATTGCATTACATTCATTACATCTGTTATACACGTATTTTTCCAATTCATCGAGTATTTATACAAAGTCGTAGCTGTATACTATTTAAACTGGATTTTAGTTTTTGACTTTATTTGGATCAAATGCACTGTTCACAAAAACGATCTATATTATATGTTTATGTTTCAAATAATTGAACGAGTAATATTATTATAGTTTCAACTAATTAATCACTAATTATCTACTTTGCCGATAATTTTATATAGAGATCTAATAAATAATATTTTAATTCTAAACCATTTTTAATTGTTTACTTTTGTATGCCAAATTATTTCTATTCCTAATTATACTAAATTGCGTGTCAAATATTTAAATATTATTACAAATACTGAGCAGAAGGCATTAAAATAATATTATTATGTACAATTGTTTTTTTTATTTAAAATGCAGATTATCAAGTTGTATAAAAATTATTGTTAATGCATGTTGTAACTCTGAAACACGGCTTCTTACTTTAAATTATAAAATCTATGTTTGTGTGTGTATTTTTTACAAGTAAAAAGCGTTCGTCTTCACCGATCATGATTATAAAATATTGTTTACAAACTTTTGGCAAAAACTTAGAAGTATAATAATGATTAATTATTATTATTAATTTTTCATCTTTACACGTTATCAATATTAATGTTATTATGAGGAATAACATGTTTTATATTGCACCTACATTATTCAAAGACTGAGACCAATAATCGTCAGCCGATTAGTAGCTCCTTTGGCGACGATGAAAAAGGCATTGTCTGAACTCTGGCGCTGACAGATTTGGCTTTGAGAATCCTTTGATTCTTGCGAGCCAGGACTGGCAGTGAGACTGATACTGATTATTATAAGGAGACTAGAAAAATAGAACATGGAAACTTGTAGATAAAGTTTTTTTTTAATTTCATTATTCTCTTTTTTAACATTCACTATGAAACATAAATTAACGAATGAATGCCATATTTGTTATTATTATAAATTTACGTTATCTCATGATTTTACAAAGAAAACAGAGTGGAATTCAAAGGAAACTTAAACATTGAACAAACTTTATCTACTCTTGAGTAAATTTCAAGTTCCCACATCCTGTACAAAATTACACGTACAATTATGAAGTGTTGTAAAATATCTTTTACTCGCTTTGTTTAGTACAAAATAATTTGTGGTTATTAATCATTTACATATAGTTTGTTCGCATATAAAATTGGTAATAATTTGTTAACACGTAATAAATTATTACAATTGATTTTTTTGAGGTATGTAGTGGTTATTTCTTCTTCAAAGAAATGTTTTTTTCTCATTTGAAACACAGATATAGTGAATAGTTTTGAATATAATTTTGCTTGTTGAAGGTTGCCCAATTTTTCTGTCTAGTCTCCTGTATTCACTAAATATTTTGTCAGTCTTATTATTGTTTTATTTATTTTTACATAAAATGATAAAGCTATATTTAAAAAAATAGTTTAATAGTGAGTTAATATTGAGTTTAGTAAATACAAATTGTATTTTTAATCTATTATTAGTTTATTTAACAAATTCAATAATGTTTGCATGAAAAATTTTGTTTATCAATTCATATATAATAAATTTGCGTTATGAAAATTTAAAAATATACATGAATACCCTTATTTTCTTCTTGTTATTTTTTTTTATCGTAGGAATGTTTGGTTGCTCGAAAATTTGTTTCGAAGTTACTTTGTAAGAAGTAGTTCTAACAAAATTGCATTGTCATTTGATAACAAATTCTAGATGAAGTATTTTGCTTTTTCCATTGCCTTTCCGCGTTCAGACGGATCTGTTTATTTTAGATTACAAAATCGAAATATAGTGAATATAGCAGAATTATTTAATTTGTACTATCGTTTTAATTTAACTAGAAAAATTTTTTGTTCACTGCATTGAATTGATATAGAAGCGCACAATTACATGTAAAACCTGTAATCATTGTGTAGAAACATAAAATCGTTAGCTAAATCATGCATTTTCGTTTTCTTTTATTTGTATTCGTTTTGTTCGCGCAAAATTATATTTTTGTTAAAATATATGTGAGCGCACTTCTTATATCATATTCATTACATGAATAGACAGTCTTTAATACTTGAACCAACGTGCGTGGCTCAAAATTCTACTCGTCTCTTAAAAAAAGGGACGGTACGCTTTTCTTTTTCTATAATTCTCTTAAACAATTTTAAACATTAATTGCACATGTTTATTATTCTTTTTGTTTTGTTTTTGTTTGTTTTTTCTCTTTTTTTAACGATGAGAATGTCTAAATCGACGACGCATTTCTATCGTTACGCGATCTTTCACACGATGAGACCTTTTTGACTGTTTTGCGTTATTCGACGACTTTCTTGTTTCTATAAAGATCAATTCACGTGGCTCCATAATACCCATGTTTGCAGTAATTAAACTATTGTGATGACTGATATTGAAGTGCGGATTGTATTTGATGAAATTGAAACATTCTTGTCGGCCATGCGGATTTTTCATTGGCTTGCCCCATTTATTGAATCCCAGATAACGTGAATTATCTACTGCACTTTTATAACGTAGGTATGAACCATTGTATACTTCGTAAAACTGACACCTGGAACTTTTTCGTTTTTTTGGCTGTAACAGAACAATATATATACACATTTATTAAGTGTAATTCTAACAATTTAAATGTTTTATTATTAAAACATGGATTAATTTATTGTTAATATTTAATTAGGATAACGTTAAAAATGAAATTGCCATCTCTTTGAAACTGAAAGATAAACGAAATATAAAACTTTATATGAGAGAATATTCTCTTTTTTTATATTAAAATCCTGCTCCACAATTTTCTCGGCAAAATTTCTATTTCCTCTCTCATCTTGCAGAAATTGGATGAGTAATTACTCGGTAATAAGTGTCTCCATAATAAATGTATTGGGGACTACTTTAAGACTCTTAAATATCGTAAAAATTATTATTTCAACTTTAAAAAATTAATATTAAAAATGAATTAATTTGCATTATTTTGTTAGATTTAAAGAAAATAAAATAAGAAATAAAAAAAGAAAATAAAATAAAATAATCTTTCAGGTATTCAGCTTTACTTAATAAAAATCAAATTTTGCGAAATTTCTGTGTAAAAAAGAGAGGAGAATTTTAAAAAGGATGATATTTAGGTTCGGCTTGAAATGTATCCAACTGAAGGCGCCAACTGTGCCACTAGTCTTGTGACGTAATCCACTTTACACCGTTTCTCTCTTGAAAATCATTTACTCGCGGGAAGAATATTATTTTGTTTAGATTTTTCATTAGCTTTTAAACTACAAATGGTTCCGGCAAAAAGACGATTACATATGTGAAGTATACCTTGTTTGTAAGACAAAATTACGATATTTTAGCACAACTTTTTCTTGGAAAATGTATGGATGAATTGTCTTGGAAATGCTAACTTAGTTAGACATAGTTTTTAATTTTTTATACTTCAAACTTGAAGAGTTATTTATGCGTGAGAAAATTTACTATCGTGCAAATACTTTAACTAATTCAAACTATGTGGAATTCCGTGTCACATATTTCTATTCTTTCAATGTATTATATAATATATATTTATTATTATATAATATACAATTATTATATACATTTATTTTCATTTATATTTTGTTAATTAAATAAAATAAATAAACTTTTAATTACCAGTCCAACAAGTCGCCACCGTTTGTTGAAACAAATATATCGTTGACATTTTTCAGCAAATATGTACAATTTTCCACTGAAATCTTCGGACTGTGTTGACAACTTTTCTGAAAAAGGAATAAAACAAATATTCAAATTATTTATTAACTGAATGAAATAAAGTATACTATTTTAATTTTTGATATAAATAAAATAATAACTATAATATATAGGAATTCATTTAAATTATAATATAATTTAAATGTCTCACTTTTTAGAAACTAATACAACAAATTCTACATTGCCAAGGCACAATTTAATTAAGATATTAAACTACATGATAATTTGAGTGGCTGGGAAGAAGTTAGAAAGCAATCTTTATATTTCACGCAGCGTAGGTTATAATTTGTCACAAGATGACTGGTAATCTATCATAAGTTTATATAAATTTTCAGTTATAAAGTTGCAAATTTTAATTATAAATATACTTTTAAAATAATATCACGTTTTTTATTCAATTCAAGATTTTGTTTTTATTTTATCAAAGTATGCAACCAATGTATTACATTTATATATAATTAAAATCTGTATAAAAATAAATCGATTTTTCAAAGATTATCATACAATAATTTTTACTTTGATATTTTTGGAAAATTTTACCAACATTTTTTATATACAAAATAAAATAAAATGTATAAATTAATATAATATTTAATATTGATAGTAAATTTATAATAAAGTTGTTACAATTTATAATTCTTATATAGTGAAATTGAGTGTAAAAACGTTGATAATCACAAATACGGTTATAATCTGTGTTAATTTTTGTTTCTAGAAAACAAAACAAACAATCTTATTAGTTTTGGTTGATAACCACTGTAATTGACGAAGTACATTGGTATCCCGAGATAGGGATCAGACGTATGACAGGTGAAGTCTGGTTTGCCTACATGACACGGTAATGATACCTTTCGACTTACTGGTTATATTAATAATTAAATTCTCCGCGTGGTATTGACTGTAGACTTCGAAATATTATTGCACATATTTTGAAAATATGGCCAATTATTTTAGGTCTGAAATAATTCGTGAATCGCAATTGCATAAATAAATCATTGTTCAATCGTCTACAGACACGAACAATATTCATTCAATTCTTAATTTAATGTACAATTACTGACTTATATATAGTTACATATATACAGATTTCAATCAATAAATAATAATTGATGAATTTAGACTTGAAAAATATATGCTTAATTGCTTAAAGTATTAACATACTTTTTACTTCTATCAAAATGTAAGATTACTTTTAGTATCTTTTATTTCATCATAAAAGCAAGATAATTGCGGTAAACTTATTTTTGGATAATGAACTCCATCAAAATCATCCCATTCTTATCCTCATTTCACGTATATAAAATTTTGTCGAAAAAAAAATCGGATTACCCATTTCGGTACTTGACATTAAATGTAAACGACCTGCTTAAGTCGTTTACATAAAAAATGTCATAAATTATATCGTAGTTCCGTTTTAGTGATCGAACAGTTTGTTGACTCTTAACTTAATTTCAACATTTCTATGCCTAGTATTATGTCGGATTATTATTCTCCTTTTTTTACAAAAATAAAATGACATCTTAAATATTTATACATCTTTTTGCGAAATCACACTTTTGTATTTATGATTATAACCGTGCAAATTAAGTATGATAGAATACATTTCTTAATTTACTTTGATACTATTATGAACTTCGTCATTTTTCTTATTTTTACAATGTTGCAATGGTTAATCTTAATTTAAATTTTAATTTAAAATTATTTATACAAAATATTTTCTAATAAAATATATTGCATGCATATACTTTTTTTTTTTTTTTTTTACAAATTTCCATCATATATATTCAAATATATTTTCGTTTGCATGAGTTGTACGAATTGTCATGAGAAAACAAAAAAAGGAGGATAAAAAATTGTGCATTATACGGGAGAATGTGCGTTTACGAAACTAGAAGTGATAAAAAATCTGCTAACGATTCTTAAAACTGAAACACACCAGGGGTCTTCCACGGTCATTACATTCGAAGAACTCGAATCTTCACCTAGATCGGTCTCACGTCGTGCCACAAGCTTAACGATCAAGCAGATGCAGTTGAATACACATTTAAGTTTTCGCGAAACTTATCATCGAAACGATTCTTCGTCAAGTGCATTTCATTTAAAGCCGTATACATATTCATTTCATAAAATTTAACTATAATTGTTATGCGTCAATTAACAAACTTTTTAACACTCAAAGAATCCATTTCAAATATCAAAAGATATTGTTAATTTGGTGATAATTAAATAACCGTGGTAGGTGAAATTCTTAATTAATTCAACTTTATTGCTGAGCAACATTTCTGCAAGCCATTTCCTTATAGTCTGACTTTTTTTTATTGAACAAACATTTAACAAATCGAAAACTGGGGGATAAATTGATAAATACATAACACGAAGACTTTGCACATTAATCAAATTGCGATGAAATTTTATAAACGAACGAAACAAAAAAAAAATGTTAGAAAAATCAACAAATGTGTTGAACATAACTATTAGTTCTCAATAAAATATGTTAGCTATGTATAAATAGGCCTATAATTCATTTGATAATGATATAAAAAGTAAATAAATATAGTTTATGAGAAATACTCACGGTATGGCGCATTGATTATATTGTGCCCAGTAGCTTTCACTGAACGACCTATTACGGTAACGTTACCACTACTGCAAGTTGAATATAAACTTACAGATCGCACCATCGCAGATACACCACCACACATTACCATCTGAAACAAAAAAGAAAAACAAAAAAAAAGCACATAAATGACTTAGCAATTTTATTCTGTTATCGCGTTATATTACGATTAAAGATATGGCAAATTGGTCGGTTGATGTGATAATCAACTTCATTAGTTTAAAAGAAACAAAAAAAACTGCTTATACTTGATTCCAATTGTTGTATTTTATTTAATTGTAAATTGTAATAAAATATACATTTTGCATTTTCATTTTCTCTAGTTTTTCTTGAATTTAAGCTTAAAGCATAAAGCATTTTGATTTAGTTACTATTCAATTTCACACGTTTTAATGAAACCCACAGTAATGTCGTGCAACATCTCTAACTTCCTTGTTCTTAAAGCACTTCCGTTTTCGACTCATCCTTTGCTCAAAGTGGTTCTCTAATATTACGTTATAATAAAGGAAATTAGTTCTCTCTATCCCGTCGATTAATCTTTTTTATATGTAATCCCTTTTCTTTGGAGTATTTACCGGCTGTATGTAAAATCGACTCCTCCCTCTTTCATCCTAAATGACAGAGCTCCTTTACTTTATTATTATATAGTCAGCAATACCGTTCAATTCATCTTCACAGATATTGTGCACGTCATGAGAATGTTTAGAACATTCTGATTGGCGTAAAATTGAGGACAGTAGAAGAACATTGATTTTGTGTTGCTGCTACTGTACAATAAATATCTCTATTTTAGTTCTAAAGTGTTGCTTTCAGTAAACTATTATATTGTCAATTTTATGTATAGCTTGGTAGTTTTTAGTCAATCGATCATTCAAAATATAATCTTATTTCTTCAAAGTCAAGGCACTGAAATCGTCTTTAATATAATATTATATATGAACCTTTTCTTTGCTAAACAAACAAATTTTTTTTAATTAAAAGTTACTTTTGAAAATATTTTTAATGTTTAAAATATATTAATTAATATATAAAATTTTATATAAACACAAATTTTCACAATTTGATTTTTGCCATTTTTATTTAAATCATCGTCAACCGCATATGTATTGAAAATCAATGTTCTTCATTGTTTATTGTAATTATGAATAATATTCGCATTTGTTGGTATGAGTATATATATGTCTTTTTTTTCTTAATAGTAATAAGTCCTGTTCCACAACCGGCAACCATAGTACCGGTGACCATTGAGATTTTAATAGCAGAGGCTGACGGTTGCGCGAGCTGGCGCGGATTAGTGCGCAGGCGTCACTGTGTGCTAATTAGCTTCGGTGCGAGTGACGGGATGGATCATAAGACTGTTTTGTCGGCCCGCCCGGTGGTCGTGTAAAGCGATTTAACGATACATAGAAATCGGCTACGAGCGTTTTTGCAGGTAACTGCGATCGTCAACGTTCAGTCGATTCCAGGAATTTGTACCACTAGCCAGCATAATAGTTTATGTGCAAGTCATGTGTGGCTCTCTTTTTGTACCCATTTTCGAAATCATTATCAGTTAGAATTAGTTAACGTTTTCGGTTTTATTCAATTTAAATTAACCAAAATGATATGACCAAAATTTTTTTAATAGCACCCAGGAATTTCTTTTTTGATTCAGATTGATTGAGATTCAAATAACTTTGTACTCTGGTTGTAAATAACCGATTGGATTTCAAGATAATCGATCAAATTGGATTTATTGGACAAGTTTATCATACTAGTTTTAAATGCTAAAAAATCCGATATAAATATTTTTAGAGCTGAAATCTTGAATTAATAAAACTGGCGCTAAAATAGTTGAAATATAAATACGGATTTGTTTTATCGTTTGTACTTTTTTTTATCAGTTTATACGCGACCTTGAAATATTTGTAGTAGATTTAAGGTATTATAGTTACGCTTTATAGAAATATTTCGCGAAGGATGAGTTAAGTTTTAGAAGATTTGATCTTTTAATTGAATCATTGAATTTATATTTAACTAAAATTTTTACTTATAAATAACATTAATCAATATCAATAACATAATGTTTCTCAATTTAGAGACATGAGTATGAATTGTTTTAACTAAACTGTATTTTCGAAATTTTGTTGAAGTAAAGACAATTTTGCTATTCATCGAAAGAAATATAAAAAATAGTACATTATGCAACGTGAAGTTTATATTCGCGATCTCTTAAAAAAATTGTATTCATCGCAGATGTGAACTCCCTTGTTATATAATATTGCTTCATCTTATTCTGAAATATGTGTGCAAATAAATTAGATAATAACTTACCAGATGTGAAATTATTTCTATCAAAATTGCAAGTTGTAGTATCCTGAAACAGAAAAAGAAATACCTTAGTAAAATGAAACGCTATAAAAAATTTAAAAATATTCATGTTTTTTCTAAAAGTGATTTGATAAAATCCCTTTTTTTTCCTAAAAACCATGCATAATATTGTTTTTTAGTATTAATTACATTATAATAAATAAAATTATAATAAAAAACAATCATTACAAAGTTAATTATATTTGAAATTTTCGTATCCTTAGCTATTGTATTAATATATAAATGTTTGCAAATGATTTAGAAGATGTTATCATCTTCAGGATGATATAAGATCGGATTGAAATTAAGAGAATGCAGACAGGTCGCTCATCACTCTTTCTACGAAGACTTTAGAAAGGGGAGAATCCGTAGGTGGTGAGTCATCGTGTTGTTGACAGATTTACTGTCAAAAGTAAGATATTTAGAATTTGAAATAAAGTTTGCTGCAATTAATATATTTTACAAATGCCAGGACATTAAATATTTAGTAACTTAAACTGCTATTATAAATATTTTGTGTCCTTGTGAATTGTGAATGATTCACAACTGAAATATAAATTATAGGTTCATTGAAATAATGTTGATCTTGTCATTATAAATGAAGTAAAGAATTTGTGTAATGATTAACAATTTCTCACCTTCTAGAATCTGACAACTGATGTCTTCTTTTTCTGAATGCAAAGACGCCATCTTTTGGTTTCGGCTCTGAAACAAACGGTAAAATGCTACGTTAAGAATCTGTTTCTCATACCGGAAAAAAACTAATTTTAAAAGTTATTTGTTTAAACAAGACTTCTATTATTTTGTTATTAAAAAAGTACTACTGGAAAAATACAAACTGACGATATTAATCGTTTATGCAGTATATTTCAAGTTAGCTTATGTTAATTTCTTATATTACATTCATTATTAACTTCTAGAATACTAATTATTTACAATATTAAAGTATACGGCGAAATATTGCAAGTTTTTTTACTTTAATAGTGATGTTATAAGGAGTGAGTTTAAAGTTTCAATTTGATTTAGGTCCAAAAAGCTCTTGTTCAAAAAATATAATGCGTTAGATATATTTAGAAATAAATTTAGATTATAATTCAAAAATTTAAAATGAAATCTAATTTCCAGAGGTTTTATTTTTTTAGTGTATTTACAGTATGATTGTTCTGCAAATGAACTATTTTCCAGTACATGAAACAGATTCTAAGAATGTGTCGCATTTTATGCAAAAGATAGCGTCATTCCATACATTTAGAAGAAATGTCTGTGAAGGAAAAAAAAAGTGAATATCATTTTTATATTTCGCCATAATAGAGGTCTTTCTTATTTCACATATAATGACGATCGTATTGTTTAGTGTGTTTGTTACATGTCTACACAAGTCCCAAGATGATATCCATGTAAACATGCGACGTTTATACTATAACCATTCCCGAAAATGGTTATTCACATAATGGAACCCCAACAAACTTCAACGTTTGAAGTTCAAATCAAATTTTAAAAACTATACAACTAGACAAACATTGTTTGTAATATTTGACTTAGTCGTGAACAAGCAAGTTCTTTAATTTTCAAAATAAAGAATTAACAATTCAAATGTTTAATAAAGAAATATTTTTCTCACAAGATGTTTGTCTTTTTGACGAGCTCTTAGCAACTGATTGTTCAAAGTTGAGTTCTAATCTCGTAGTAGTTTATTATTATTAAAACTATTATCAGAAAATTGTATTATTATTTTTGGCTCGAGTTTGTTTTACAAAATGACAACCAATCTGATATCGCGCGATATCATAGACAATTTCAGTACTCAGTGATTTTCATTTGAGGTACTCTAAGAAAACTCGAATCTCATTACAGTAAATTTTATAGACGTACCGATGTCAATTCAAACTGATATTATCAAGAAATGTTATGTCTCCAATAGATATAACTTTTATGACAACGCATATAGAATTGCGATATTTCACATATATACTACATTTAGAGAATAGATACCTTCTTAGATTTTCAAGAGGAAATCTCAATGTTCGGAATAAAAATAAAGTGCACGGAACAATATCTTTAATAGAAAAAGTAGAAGAGATATCACCTAAATAGTGTACTAACATAGTTGGGGTATAAGAAAACCAATCTATCTGAAAGTTTCCGAAAAACAGCAAATTCATCTAACGATTTATTGCAAGCAAAAAATAATTTATTTTGTCATGTCAAAAAAGGCAGCCGAAAAATGATGACGATTTGTATAAAACATTAGTATATTTATTCGCTTATTAAAATGTGTACTTTTGTGTGCTTTTTAAGTCACATCCGTATTAATCATAAACTAAATTTAATGTATATATAGAACCTGGTGTTCATCTCATGAGTCATTACGAAAAATCTAGGTCATTCTTTGAAGTCACTCAATTGTCTGCTGCAATTGTTTTCTTAAGAAAGTTCAATGAATCTACAACGTAGTTCCAGTCTTGGCAAATGCATTTAAATTATGAAATGTGTTAATACAATAGTTAAGTCAGAACATATTGTTTATCTTCTTTTAACATAATTAAAATATATCAACTTAATCGTTTTTCTTTGTAAAGTATATGTTTCAGTAGTAATAATTATTATTTTTTAATTAATTGAAACTTTATTATTATTTATCAAGCATTATATTAAATATACTGACCATAGACACAACATGTTTATTTTTATTTTACTTTTAAACTTTACTCCGAGTAATCAATTATCTGTTATATTTATAAAATTAATTTATAACACAAATTATTACATGTTTTATGTGTATTCAACAATTATATTACAAAATAAATAAAAATAATAACATAAATATTTATTATTATATCTACAAAAAGCATAAGAAAAGTAAAGACAAACATAAAGCTTAGATATCTCCTCAGATATTTTTGCACTTTTGTAATTATTTACTTTCATTGGAACACATTTTATTAATTTAATGAAATACATCTACATATGCAAACACTTGTATATACTTCGTAATGTAGTCCGAAGTTTGATTTCAATCGCGGTAAAACTTTGTAAATTCAATCTTAAATAATAAAACCCGAAAAATTGAATATGTGTTTGAAAAAAACAAATTGCACATATACGCGTTTCATCCTGGAAAACATTTTCTCGGATGTTTTTCAACTAGGTAGATTTTCTTCGCGGTGATTTATTTTTCTTAGATACGATACATTAACTTTTATTGCAGTTTCCAACCCTGAAAAATTTATTACAATGTCTTTTAAAGGTAAAGAATCTTGAAAACACATTTGTTCTTAAATGACGCTGAAAATGTATTCGACATTTTTGTACTTCTTTGTCTCTCTTTTTCGAAAGTATAATATTATTAATAGCATAATATCAGCATAAAGATTGAAAGTCATACATTTGTTGAATTGCATAAGTATAATTTACTTTATTCCTTGCAATGTATTATATGGCGTTGGTGAATTTAATTTCACGATAAACGTATTAATTAAAGAACACATAAGCTAAAAAGATCATACGTTTAATATAATTCCCTTACTGCAGTTGTGATGTAAAATTACAGGAATGTGACAAAAATGACATTACTTATTTACACGACTGTGCGTACGAGTGCTCTGCAAACAAGGTAATGTATTTATAGAGGAGGTACACTGCAACTTCGTGTTCTTTTCCTTTCTCTCCTTATCATTCTTTTCTCCTCGCTTCTTTTTTTTTATCGCCGTTTAAACTCCGTCTGAAGGAAGTATACTTATCACCAACTGTTATAAATTAACATTCACGCGCATTTTCAGTAGCGCAACTTTTTTGCGATCATCCTCCTAATTCATCGCATATACAAATCACTTTTCGTTTATTTTAGACGTTTAAATTCTTTTGTATAATTGAGCTATTTTTAAAGCATATTCATTTTTAATGTATTTTAGTCATTATTTGACATCTATAAGAAAACCTTATAAGAAGAAAAAAAAAGAGAAATAAAAGTTTCAGAAGAAAAAAATGTATTCTTTTCAAGTTTTAAATGCAGCTATTAATCTATGAATGTACTTTAACGTTTTTCTTATCTAATAAAATTTATTACATACATAATATTATCGTATAGTATTACGTATTTGTAGTTAAGTGAATTAGTTCATTTAATTATGACACTGTTAATTTAACGTGACAGAGTAACATTTCATTATATTATGTGTTACTCATATTGATTTTTCTTAGCGATGCCCAGTTCTACTTTAATCACTGTTGCACACCGTTATGCGCATATCGTGGTTGTGATCATATGCTGAGAAAACACGATTGACAACAAATGTGTGCATAACAGTGCAGAGAAGACTAACATTGTTAAGCAAATAGAAAACGAGCTTTTTTAATTATTTCTCTTAAGTACCAGTATATGCACTTCTTTTTTGCAAAATTTGTAATTTCATTTGCATCTTCGAAAACGAGAAAAAAAAGTTGTTTAAACATATATCTTTTTCCAAGCAACGTTTCTTTATTTATAATCTTTTATTTGATTCAATCAAACTATTTTTTAGAGAAAACAAAACAAATAAGTTTTTGCATAAAAAGTAATTCAATGATGGGAAAAATATACTTTTTTTTTCTTGCATTGATTTTATGGTTTATTTTTAAAATATACAATGTTTCTATGAAATTGTTAGCGATTCTTCTTTGGCTTAGCTATAAATATTTGAGGGATAATATTGAATTTAGTTAGAGAGTTCAATTGTGAGACTTCTTTGTGTGAAGAAAATATATGAATTTAAGTTCTACGTAGACTTTGTATGCACTCAGAGCATATATTATAATCGACATTATCTACATCCAACTTTTTAGACATAACAATTTAAACTGCGGTACAAGTGTTTATCTACCTACAGTTCATAATACTCTTATGTGTGTGCATTACCAACTAGAAGAAAATGACATACCCGGACGAAATTAAAAACATACTTTCGCAGTCGTATAAATACAAGAATGTGATTTCAAATTATAAAATTTAATTGTATGCTTTTTTTGTATTGTGGAAAACTTTATTATTATTGTATACTGATTTAATTAATATGTAGTTTGAAAATGAAGTGATTAAATATTATATAAATAAAATGTATGAATACATAAATCAACGTCTTTAGTTATTACATATCAGATGAAGAACTGGAAATTTGACTCTACCATCATCTTTCATAAACCAACTTTCTGTGACAACGATGACATTATGTTAATTAGTTAAGAGGAAATTACTAAGCTCATGAAATGCAATACCAAGGACAATTTTTTAATTATAATAATAACTCGTGGTTGTATTTTGCTCAAGAAAGTATATATACGTGTTAACATAATTTCTTACGCATAACACTTGTTTTCATCGTATTTAAAATAAAAGAAATGTATTCTTGAATATAATTTAAATTTTCTATCTTATAGATACTGAGAAAATTTAACGGTAAATTTAATTTAGTTGAAAAACAAAATGTTCATTAATTAAAATCATATAGCAATATATTTATGGTAACTTAAGGTAAATAAAATAAATCAATAAAACGAAATGAAATATATGTCAATTTACAAAATAAAAAAAGCAATTAATTATTTAAATTGATGTTATTAAAACTTAATTTAAATTTTATTGTTTACTAGAAAATTATCATTTCTTATATTATCTTAAAAGCAAAATATTGTAGTTCTTCAATAAATGTTTGATATTACAAAATAATTTCAACATTTCATTATTAAAACATATTAGACGAATCTATCTGGTAGACAGTTTTTTATTTTCAATTAAGCGTGACTAAATCTCGTTTGTCACTGAATTCTAAATTTAAAACACGCTTTGATAAGATATTTCGTGTTAAATTGAATGAATGAAATTTTACGTTCAATTTCATATGAAATAATAAATTACTGATTAATATCATGTAAATTAATTAGAGCACTTACACAAAATTTCTTATTATATTATAATTATTCTTTGAATAATAAACTTTAACTCTTCTATACACGTTAACATTTTCAATTGAATAATTTAACAATTTTTTCATGTAAGAATTCCATATTTTTAATTTTGTTATAATAAGTACACATAATTGAGTGAATAAAATAACAAAATTAATATATGTCTGAAGAAGAAAAGCGACTAAGTATTTTTCATATGCAAAGTATTTAATGACAAATGACATTTTTTCATTAAATTATGACGCTTTTAATTTACCCTTGTGTATTAACCCTTTTTATTTGAATAAATGAATATATTGCTAGTACATTAACAACTTTAAATTGATCAAATGTATCACTTCATTAAATGTTCTGTTTACTACATTGTGTTTTATTGTATACTCCTTACATATGTACATAATTATTATATGTACAAAAGTACATTTCATTTTGATGAATATCATTGGAAATACCACATTTTATTAACCGCTTATTTGTTACATAAAGTAATATTCGAGCTAAAAAATTAAATAAAAACTAATAAAAGAAAATAATATTTAACGCATATCAATTAAATTTGATTTATTTAGTTAATTTCAATTGTATTGTGTAAATTTTTAATTACTCTTATGCATATTTCGTTTATTTATTTTATCATAACTGATAAAATTTCAATCAACATTACTATTCGGAAACGGAAGTGATTCTTACAAATCACTGAAATTATTGGAATGACTGGTATTAATGTTATCAGCGAAATCATTGGAAATTATTGAAATCACTGGAATCCTTGAAATCGCGGGAATTAATAAACGATTAGGAATACTGAAAGCATCTCAATCCCTGCGTATCTAAGATATGTGAAAGGATTGCAATTACTTTAACCGTTCAAATTGCGATCATTAAGCTTATTTTTAGCCTGAACAAATTCATTGAAACAAATATTGCAATTTAAATTTTGTTAATTGTTTAAATGCATTTACAAACGTACAATATAAATTTATATTAAATATTCCAACGAATGTGTAGTAAAGTTGCTTTTAAATATAATCGGGTTCAAATAAGTTCGAGTTTGATTTAGAGAAAGTATCGAGCAATGGAATGTTATCAAGTACTTCAGCGCAATCAAGTATTATTGATTATTTTTTTCGCAATAACAATAGACCTGCTAACATGTTAGGAAAATCACATTGATTACTTATTTTTTTTTGTTCTCTCTTCATAAACACTTAAAATCTCATTTTGCAACTTAATAAAGAATATATTGATTTAAGAAAAACGGAATTGAATTTGATTTTCCAATTACTTTCTGGGTTAACGAAATGTTCTTTCAATAATCAGCATAAAGATATATATTCCTGCTGCTAATTATAGGTATAGAAGAATTTTTCTAAATAACGCTTAAGATACAACAAAAAATTATTAATCATCTTATTTCCTGTCACGTAATACACGAGTTTATAGCATGTTGTCTCGTGTGATTCTTGGGTATTTCACCGCGACTTTATTTATTAGTCAGCTTAACCTTCTTTTGATTGAATACGCTTCATTCGAAAGGTATTTTAATTGCACCTCATGCTTATCTCAAATGTAGTTCTTTATCAGAAATTTATCATCCGATTTCCCTGACTGACAATTACCTCCTTTCAATAATCACGGTACTAACTGAATGTCATAATCTCCTATTTACTTATTATTATATGGAAAACACTATAAAATCATTACATCCAAAACTGAATTTTAATCATAAGAATACCATTAAGTAGATTAATGACGATATTTTTTTTTACTAATCATGATAAAGTTTAGATCATGAATATTGCAATGAAATGAAAAAAATACATTGACGTTTAGTCAAATCGTGTTGTTAGAGTATAAATTATTTGTAATTTGCAAAATAATATATTTAATAAGTATAGTAAAGCTGATATACCAAAGTTAGGTCCAAGCTATATCCTGGACAACTTTTGTATATAAGATATATTTTTTATTGAAACAAACCTTTTTATTTATAACATAAGAATATCGTCTATGAATATTTATGTGATAGTTCGTTACTATTAATCGATACTAGTTTAGTTTATTTATAATCCTCTGTAAAAATACATACAATGATGGTTGTAGTAACATGACCATAGGAAATGGACAACCGCCATTAAATAATGTAACGACAAAGGCAAAGAGTAATTTCTGTTCTCTGGAAAAGCAAATAAAAATTGCATGTTCAATTTGTCTGCGGTACAATCAGACTACTTCCCGTGATTGTTGAACACAACTGAATAAAATATCATCGAATTTGACCTCTTCTTAGTTTGTGTCTCCAAAGAAATTTGATATTATTTAAATCACCCTTGTTATTTACGATCGTTCAAATTGTCGAACTGAAGTAAAAAGCTGTAAATAAAGGTTAAGACAAAACGGCCGGAATGCAACCAAGTCGTAAATTAACCGATCAACAATTTCTAAAAATAAATTACACATTTTTATCAGAAAATAAAGAAGAGTTTCTAAACGTTAAAGGGTTAAAAACCCCGAAGAACATTTCCAATAATTGGTTTACGTCGTGAATCATTTTGATAAAAAAACATTATTAAATCTTAAATAAACTTATAGAGAAATTGACATATATGAGATATCAAAGGAATTTTAAACTCTTTTAACAATCAATTATTTGTTTTAAATAAGATTATCTATCAGAGAAACACCTGAAAACACAATTATTTTGATTATAATAACATGCAATAATCGTTATTATTGCTAGCAATAATAATTTCAATGAACGAATAATGCGAATGAAAGGCAAAGAAACGTTGAAAACAAAGAAAAGAAGAAGCGAAACAAAACGAAATTGTGCATGAAATTTATATTTGAATGCCGAAGAAAAAATCAAAAATTATAATGCTCTTCGTGTTGCACTCAGTTAACGGAGTACAATAATTTGTTCACACAACAAATGAATATATTAAACGATGATATTCATCTGCAAGATACTAAATCAGTTTAAATAAAAAGTGACATTAACATACTTTAATCTTCATTCAAACCAGTTAAGTGTGTCTCCAGATACTTGATACACTGAAACATGGAAGATATGACGCAAAACACATGCAGATGTGATGTGAGGTATAGTTTTACCGTAATCAAAATAAGTCCTTATATCTGATAAGCATCTTGCAGTTTGCATTATAAATTCAAATAGATTAACCATTTATTAAATATAACCCATACTAATTCTCAAATGCAGCTTGTATTGTGAGAGAAATTCGCCTTTGATTATATACAAATTTCAGCTAACAAAAAAAGCCCATGCATTTATCTCAAATATATAAAAAGCGTAATTTTATATGTCGTGTAGTGATTTTGTGCGCAATAATATGAATAATTTTAGCCAAATCATTTATTTATTTAAAAACGAAATAATCAAATTAATCATTTATTTAATACAACATTGTTTGAAATTTTATATCACGTTCATTTTATATGCTTGTTAGTTGCTTTTTTCAGAAATTTATTTACGATAAAAATAACTAAGAATGTCTTTTAAAATGCCTTTCAGAAAGAAACTCTGTAAACAGAAATTTGAACTGATGGTATAATTTTTTTTTTTTAAACTATAAATTGTATTGTATTATATTTCAGTATCTGTGATATTTTCTTGTGTATTATATTGTAGATGTATTACGGTATATTATATTCTACATTATTTAAAGTAAAACTGAACTTCAAAAGCATACAAAAATAAGTGGTTAGTGTCTTTTGATGTTAGCGATTGCACATGGGCATTCAGGTCATGTGTGCAGTCACCGAGTTCTGATAACAAATCGGTACATGACACGTCGAAACATGTTCCTGACATCAAGAATGATCTTGTAATGACGATGCAGTAATATTGTATGCAGATTACGTGATATAATTTGATTCAACAATGCCAACTATTAGCAACCATTACACAAGTAACTGTTTTGATAACTTTATTTATTATTTTCGCATATGGGTCATTCCATATGACAGTTAGGGGTAGTTTTCAAAATGCATGTAAAACATTTTTTATGATTTTATATCAAAAATAAATCGATATGTATTTTGGCTTACTTTTATTTCGACGAATATTTTTTGAGATACTTTTTTATTGAAACCTATTTTATTATCTATTACTGCAAGTAAAAAAAAATACTTCATATACATTTTTATAATGAAATTTCTTGTAATTTTCAAATGTCAAGATAAAAATTAAATATAAATTAATTATAACCTCAAAATTTGCATGTTTTAATTAAAAATAACGTGTAGCTTATAACTTTTAAACGAAAAAAGATCGTTTTGAAAATGCCTTTTTTCGACATTAGTAACTCTTTAAATTTTTAAAATATCATGCAAATGCATTTTTTTTAGATATATATAATTTTAATAGAAAAATGACTAATAAATATTAATAATTTTTATGTACAATTTAGAGAAAAAGTAAATTAAGCGATTAAACTGAAATGAAAATAATACAAAATGCGCAATAGATATTTTATAGAAGTTGTGAAATTAACGGAGCGTTTATACATATTTATTAAAAATCGGTATCTGACAATTGCAAAATCAGGTAGTAATATGATACAGCAAGGATTTAGATAAGAACATGATATGTATTTGCGTGAAAGTATCAAAGGAAAAATTTATTAATATATGAAGTATATACCGAACTTAGGAATACATTCAGTTTTATAATTTATACACAAGGCCGTATAATGCATTGGACCTGTTTCATATTACGATCATTCAAATACTTCTTATTGTATTCAAAATTAAGGTTTTTTTTCATTTTATGACGAATATTGATGGAATATTGAGATCATACAGAGCAGTTTAGAGTCCAAAAACATAGTTTCTCATTATACTACTCCATATGTCATTAACTAATAATAATTCAAAAAAATACATTCAAATTGATTTCAGAATATATCATTATGTCACCAAATGAGACATTTCTTCATCCCTTTTGAAATTTTTTGAAAACATTCTTAATATATTTTGCAAATTAGATGATTATTTTAGGTGAACTTGAAACTGCATGTAAAAATTTGATTTTACATTCCAATAAGACAGATAGTTATGTAAAATCTTAATCGAGTTATTATAGAAATAATTTAAGTTATTTATGTCTGCTTAGACATGAGATTTTTTTAATAATTAATATAATGTTATTTAAAACTGCTAGTTTGAAATCTAAGCAGTCAACTGACAGAAACTGTTTTGTCTTTAAGTGCTATTTCAGTGATAACAAATGTATGTTCGCATATGCATATTTGCGACCAGTTGCTAGTTAATATCATACAAAAAAATACAATCTCCCTCAATAGAAAAATGCTCTTATCAAAACGGTCGTTAAATGTCTCAAATTTCATTTCAGTTCCTGATAAGTTCGTCTATAATAAAGTTTAACCCACAATAAAGAAATTGTGAAATTATATACTTTTAATTACATATAAAATGTAATATAAAATAATATTAATAGACAATGTCAATAAATATAAAATTTGCAATAATACATTAAACGTTTATTTTAGAAAGTAAATACAATTGACAAGATGGGAAAAAAATCTACAACAACAACTTTATTTATGATCTTGATATACTGAGTTACGAACTTTGTCGCACAATGAAAATAACCCCAACATAGTATATCTTAAAGACGATCGATCTGACAAATAGGTTCGGTGGTGTACTGGTTTTAGGTATCGGTTTTCGTGTTCATAGACTCTCCATGTTCTTTCGTAGTTTAAAATTATACAATTTTTATCATATATTTGAAATACAACTTAAAATTAAATTAAATAAATAATTAATTAAACATTGCACATTTTTATTTAATTATATGAACAAGAAAAATATATAAAAAGCATTACACAATTTAATTATTGTGAAAGTTCTAATTATCTTATTAATACTGAACGATGCTCTTTTTTATTTCATATAGAAATTCCTAAGTTTTATTCAGAAGCTTCATTGAACTTTGATATATTCTTTTATATAAAAATATTTAAATAATATGTCACAAATAGATTTTTCTAATGAAAGAATTAGAATTTGATTAATTTAGTTGCAACTTTCCAGCATTAATTTAACGAAGTGAAATGTTTTTAATGTTCATCTATATAAATCATAAATAAAATGGATTTTACTGTAATTGGTGAGCTAACTTCTGAAGAGACTCGTCGTTCTAACAGAATTCCTTATTCGTACTACTGAAAATTTAGTGAGAATATTTGTCATTTGTCTCATTAAAAGTCCACAGGTTAAGACTGAGTGCTACCATTAGATGACAAGTAAGATACATCTGCCGCTAAAAAGTTTTTAGTGTAATCTTGAAAACGAATAGTATTATAAAAAATAATTAGAGTCAGGCGTAATAAATAAATCAGACACTAATGAAAAAGATGTTCCTCTTTTTTTCATCCTTGTTTACCTGTTCATAGGTACATAATCCATGACTTTTGTCTCTTCATCTCTGTGTTTTTTTTCTTCGATTGAGTTTCTATTTTCCTTTGAAGCAGCATATTAATATTGATTAATACTGAATACAAATTCTTTTCTTTCTTTGCGTACAACATTCTAAGCATCTGTGATTAATATCTTAATTTCCTATTACTTTTTTGAGATTGATAGCATTACAAAATATCGCATTGATTTAAACACCCGTTATAATGAAATTTCACCAAAAAATCTATACATTGAACTGCGTGAATCGTAATCATTAATACATGTGACTTTTTAATTCACAGATCGGACCTTTTGATCTTAACATCTCCGCCAACATAACTACGAAGTCTATAACAAACAGAATTTACAAAATTTGTCGATAAAATTAATCTGCAATCATGCCACCTTGGAGATGTTACGTTATAAGGCATAATTTTATGCAACAATAGCGAAACATGTAACGCTTTCTAATAACTTCATTAAATGAATACAATTTCAAGAATGTCATCAGCTATATGTAGACAAAAAATGATGAGAAAAAGCTTTTGAAAAAAGTGTAAAAAATGACAACGATTTGATCAATTTTTACATACTTTCACTTTTTAAACAACTTTTTTAAACTTAATATTTTCACGATTTTTGACTTCTTCTGTGACATTTTTAACGTTTTTATCGTACAAATCACTAACTGATTAATTATAAATTCTTATCTTTAGTTTATGTTATTTTAGCGAAACTGAACAAATTGTTCACATATTGTAAGTAGATAAACCAGAAGAAAAAAGATAATATTTGACAATTTGTTTAGTTTCTAAATGAAAATAAATTGTGAACAAATGATGAGCCGATAAAATAGTAAAATCAATTTTACTGTTTAATCACGGATACATTTCCTTTAATGTGGTTTGACTCAGCGTCATGAGTGTTAAAAAAACATTTCACAAAATTTCCGGTTAGTGTACACTCATCTTTATATACTTGGGCGTTTTCTTTCCTTTGTTTTATACAAAGGTTGCAGAAAACAAAAAAAAAAAAAAAAAAAAAAAAAAAAACGAAAAAGAAACACGACGCTGCATCGGGGTCCCCCGGAATTTGAGAAATAAATACTTATATACATGCATTCATATTCATATTCATATTCATATATGCAGGTACGAGGACACTACTCAAATCGCAAAAGTAGTGATTAATTTATTACAGTATGAATTCAACGAGTCGGGTTTGGATTCTTTTTTTATTTTTTTGATTTCGTTAACGTCAACTAGTCGATGTTATATATAAATAATATATTTCCTTAATTGATAGGTCCGATTTCAAACAATGAGTCACGTAATTAAAAAATGAAATTTAAAAAAAGTCCCACTTTTAATATCGTCGTGCCATTTTGTCTGATTCAATATGTATATACGGAGTGAGAAATGAACGACTAAAATAACTGATTGTAATCGATGTGAATAATTTAATATTGAAAACGAAATGGCATGTTTTTATTGGTAATACTTAATTCAATGGCGTTTTTGTTTCTCGGTTTGTGTTGTACTGAAAAGTTGGCTTTATGAAAGAGAGAAAATGAAACTTGCTTGCCAGTGTAAGTGTTTGAAGAAGTGAAGTTGCACTTTACATTTCTGACGGATCCCGCAGAAATCATTTGACTATTCTGACAATGAAGACTCTCAAAGGGTATAACGGAATGTCATTTTGTGTAACCGTCCCTACTTCAACATCAGGTCGTAATGAGAATGTCAAACAAACTAAACAGAAATTTAAATTTATGTAAAATTTGTATTATAATTTCAACATTACTCGTAACTGTGAAACTTACTTGCGTTTTATAACTTTGCTTTTGTTTTTTTATTGTTTCTTCTTTCGTTTTTTTTTGTTAACAAAAATATATAAAATTATTTTATATCAATGTTATACAACTGTATATGGCAAAAGTAAGTAAATGTAAAAATATCTTACTAATAAGACGTGGAGTACGAAATATTGACAACAAAGTTTAGCACTTAAGAAATTTCGCATAACTGATTATTGAATTTACCTATTAGAAAAAGGATAAATTTGTGCAACAAAAACATTCATTATAAACATGCCAATTTTGACGTACATTGCAATTTCTACTAAATTGACGTAAATGCGAAATTCATAATGATAATTAAATGTTGGTTTTGTGCAATTAAACTAGCAATTAACACGAAATGCAGACATGTAAATTCATGCAAAAATATTAATATTTTCCAATTTTATTTGGTTTTATTTTCAAAATTTAAAATAATTTTACTTTAAATATTTAAAAAACGAAAAGTTTAATTTTTATATATTACTTTATATTCTCCTATAATTTCAGTTAATAAAGTTTATTGAATTATAAAGCTAATCATCATATTCTGTTTCATGAACTGATCAGTTTGTGTAATTAATTAAACTTTATTATGAAAATGAAGACATGACATTTTGTACGAAACATATTTTCTAGTCGCGTATAAAATTAATACATATTTATATTATTTATGGATTTTGTCCATAACAATATTCATTTTTTTAATCATATTTTCTTCGAATAATAAATCTTCCTCTCGATACTAATAAGCGTATATCACGATGAAAATTGGACGTATATACAGGGTGTCCGCATATATGAATGATTCGCATTTTTAGCATTCCTTAATTGAACGCGAGAAAAGTTATTAGTTTAATTTTATACATTCAACATTAATATACATAATATGAAATAATCAATTCATGAACTTTAGCAATAATTTAAGCAATTCATTTGTTCAAAATAACTAACGCATTTTAACACTTCAATTACCATTTCATTAAATTTAATTTCCATTTATTATTATTATAGTAATATAACAATATTCTATTATACTTCGTTGTATATATTTTGATCTTAAATATATATAATATTCAGTTATATATCTTTAAGTTATACAATTATAAACTGCAAGTTAAACCGTCTTCTCGGAAAACTGAAAAAAAGTTGGTTTGAGTTTGACTTTGCAGAAGATTTCTTACCTCGAACGGTATTTTAGATTCTGAAACAAAATTTAATTTTGTATTCAGACTCGAAAGTCAATTAGTGGTATGCGAGAAATTCCTGACCCATAACAATAATACTTGAATGGGAACCTTTCGTGCGGGATCAATGTTTTTATTATAGGTCGGGAATTTCCCGCTCACCTGTAAAACGAAAAAAAACAAACTGTTATCTCAACTTACTTGCTTTTTTTTGTTTTTTTTCACTTCTTAATTTTTATTAAATTGTGCCTTTATTTTTGGCCGTTTTTGCGATTTTTTTATCTAATCACATTGAACAATTAAGTAAAGTCTGCATGTTTTGTAACACCCTATACGACTGTGTGTAACAATGACGTCACCTGAACCTCGTAGTCGAGTAAACATATGCGGCATGTTCTCGCGTTAATTTTTAAATCTTTTTATCGATTTTTTCTGTTTATGATCTGAAGGGCTCCGAAGTTGTATATATATACTTTACTCGACTCTCACGAAGAAGAGAAAATTTTGCGTATAAATTCACAAGTTGAAGCCTTTCTTTTACTTATTATTTCGTAAATGCATTCCTTTTTTATAATTTAATTTATTATAATTATTATTATTACAAAAATAACTAGTTAATTAAGTTTTTAAAGTTTATTATCTTAATTATAAGTTTTCTTTATTTGAAAGAATAATTAATTTGTTTTTTCATGATAGTGCAAAATGTCTTAATCAAAGTATCGTAGAAATGTTGAAAAATGTATTTGAATATGAATGAAAATGATTATGGAATTATGATATCAGTAATGTAAACAACTATTGACGATTAGTGAATTTTATATCGATATGTTGTCTTTTTTATGTAATTATTGTGAATGTTAAAGTCTTAGATTAGATAAAAAAAATACAATAATTTTATATACATAAACTTTTACCGTGTACACGTTCCACATTTTTAGATAAATTTTTTATGGCGATAATGTTGAATATTTGAAATTTTACATTTTATTTTATTTAAATCATCAATCATGACGAACTTCGGTTAAATCTGATAATGAAATGAATATAATTCAAGACTTAATTAACATTTGTTTTTTACAAATTCCATTTAGTAGAACAAATCTTACAATGTTCAACGAAAGAAAAAGAATCTTTAAAAAAGCATACAAACGTAATTCTATAAGTTTTTATACATCTTTGTTCGTATGGTAAATGTGATTATACACTAGAACATGAGTTATCGACTTTAACGTCTTAACTTATGCCAGTGCGGTATCTAAATTTCTGAGAAAATTTTCTAGAACAATATTTAACATGTAAAGTTTTTTTTTATTCTACATGTGTAGTTCAATCAATTAATCTTTAATATCACATTTTGTTATACATTTGTAGAAAAAATGCAATCTATAATAAGTTACTTAAAATTAAGATGTAGATTAAAAAAAACTGTTTTTGTTTGAACCATAAAATATGATTTGTAATTACGTTTCATTAACATAAATTGTTTATTTATCAACTTTTCCTTCACAACATTTCATCACATAGAATTTTTTCAACGCCTTTTTTGTTAACTTTATTATTTCTTTCAGTTTTTTTTTCATTTTTGCTGATTAATACATTTCATCTTGTCGACAATGTATTTGCAGAATATTTACATAAAATTTATGACAATCTTTGATATTTAAAGCATTCACATAAGATTTGCATAAACTTGACATAAAGCTGATTATTAGGGTAATGAATCAAAAAAATTTTAACCTGTGCAGCTAAATTAGTTTTCAATCGTCTCGGTGTGTTGATCGTGGGAATAGTACATACGTGTTGGTGTATCTATGTAAAAAGTATAGATGGGCGGGTCCATTAGTTTAATTGCGTCTGCGAACTCGGTATATTATACTGTTTACAACTCCAATAATTTCAACTTAGCATTTTTCAATTAATCCCAATTTAATGAATTAAAACTGAAAGTTTGGTAATTTATTCTCGTTGGAAATTTCGCGAACCAAATTTGAAATTGCAATATATTCTTTCATTAAAGCTCTCCAATTTCTCCTCAATTCATTATAATAATTAGCAACTTTTATATTTTCACTCATGTTTTTTAACTTTTTTCAACGTTATTTGTTTTTCTTATAAATGAACACACAAAGAAACAATTTTACCGTCTACTTCGATTAGTTGAGCAAAGAAAACCAGAAAATATTCACAATGTCACGTTCGTACATTTTATCTAACCAAGATTCACTGAATTTTTTGTTTCACAATTTGTTACTACTTTACAGTTCAAAGAAAAGTACGAATATTTTCTGAAATGTTAATATACACTCGCACTCATTTGATTATACCTTTTCTCACGAATGCCTAGACTTATTTTCTTCAGTTTAGCATCAATTTTTAAAATTGAATCACAGAAATCGGTTTTAAACCGAAATATCCGATGTTATAACCATTTACATAGTTATTTTATACATTCAATATTTACAATGTCGTATCTAAAAGATCGACTCGAAAAAGTTGCTTTTTAATTAAAAGTCTTCTAAGAAAATGTAAATCAAATAACAACTTAATTATTACAGAAATGTTTATCTATTTAAATACGTCTGAAAAAAAAAGATTAAATACTCGAATAGATTCGTTTACAGAAGGTTATGCGCTCTTTGGCTTGTTTTCTAATGTTCACTTTAAAATGTGTGAACATACATCTTGACCCTAATTTGTATTTTTTCGAAAATAGAAATCGACGAATATACAAATCAGTTAAAGTATTCAGCGCTAAATTAATTGGGTTATAACAACTTATTTACTGTGAGCACCGACTGTATGGAATCTAATGCCTATAAATATGTCCGCGCGGTTGAATAATCATCATTTCACAAATTTAAATATCATCGAGAAAAACGAATGTCTTCTTTTTCTTTCACTTTTTTTTATTTTGCTCAAACACGCGAGATAAAAGAGATATAATTCAATAAAAAGAAAAAGACATCAAATTAAATTAATGATAATAATATTTACAGTTTTATACAGTTACTTGATGCAAAAGATTTATTTTCTTGATTATCCCCTTCTATAATCTAGTTTGCATAAACGAAAAAATGTTAAAAAGAAGGCTGCGGTATGTTACAACGAGACGAAATATAAGAGTAACGATGTTTTGTTTCGGCAAAGACCAGACAGCTACAAACCAGAAGTTCCGCAGGGGGCCATCTACGCTATCTACGTTATTCATGAAATTCAATATATTCAATTTGTCCGACCCGAAAAAAGACATAAAGAATGGAAAAAATAGCATACAATAAGATTAATTTCGTCACTTGTAAATAATTATTGGATGTGTAAAAGTATATAATTTATAATATCCGAATAAACACTTTTATCTTGTTATTAATAGAAATCAAGATAACTTATTTATGCATTTATCTTTTTGAATGTTGTTCTTCTTTGTGAAATATCTAAATTTAAACATTCTTAATTAGTAAATAATTAATTTTTTATAACCAAGATTTATATACCTTCAGTTTATCAATTTTATTTATCAAGACTTTAATTTAATTTTCGTAATTGAAATTAATTTTAATCGGCAAAAACAAAGAACAATTTTATGTTATATGAAGAAAAAAAACCTTCACTTTTCCACAGTAAGTCTTGAAAGTATTAAATGATGCGGTTAATGATTTTATATCTTGAATGATTAAAGATCGGAGATAAGCCGTTGTTATTTTATAGATGTATATTTAGCGCCTATTCAAATTTCGACTTGACAATAAATTATACCGCGTATGATTAAATTGTCGGGCGTTAAGTTGTAACGATATTGTTTTACCAATTCAATCAAAAACCTACATATTAGTGCATTTTAGGCAAATTATTGGGCGGTACGAATGCTGAATTTTGCCCTAAAGCTTACATACATTAAAGCGGCTGTGATATTTTTATCCAAAATTGATACATTAATAATCCTCGAGCTACATATAACTATATAATTATATCAGCGTATAACGAAAATAATTGTTTCTCTCGTATAATTTGCCTTATATAATACATAGTTAACCAATTTAATGTTTCAACTAATGTTTAATAAACGAAAGATTAGTCAAATTCTTTTGACTATCTAAATAGAAAAAGAATATTTTTTGCCAATGCATTAATAATTTGATTTGTTCATTTAACAATTTATGTTCGATGTAAGTTATTTTGTAAGAATATATAAATCGTTATAAACTGTACAAATCGCTATGTCTTTCTATCGTCTATAAAACACAATTGTGTAATGAAATCAGTTGCCTGAGGTGGAGTTTATATAGTCTATTCAGACGTCACCGGAAATTGTGCACCTTGAGGGCTTTCTTGGTCCCTCAAGTTCGATTCATCAGAAATGTGACGATTTCATGCTTTATATAGAAACTGCAATATCGAATGATATATATGCTCGGATTCATTTTGCAGCTTTTTTACATCTTAAGAATCATTTTCAAGTTTCTGCGAAAAAAATAGTGTTTCTGTTTGATCATTTATTATTAAATTATTTATATAAAATTTCGTGAATGTACCTTTCAAAGTTTTTTTCTTCTTCTTTTTTTCTCTCTTTTCTTTCTTTTTTTTCTTGTATATTATTTTCTTGTAAAAATTTGTACCACATTTTTGAAATACCTAAAAGTATATTAATCTCTTATATCAGATGAAACGCGTACGTTCACGACTGCGATTTTATATAAGATCAATTACTAAATTGCTCACGATATCGCGTGAAGAATTCATATCGAACTTAATTTTTAAAAAACAAACGAAATTTCATGTATATAAGATTTCATAATAATTTTGAACTTTGACTTTTAACTTGCCTGTTTTAGATATATATATATATATATATATATATTTTAGATCTTTTGAAAAATATACATTATTAAAATTTTCGAAACTATATATATATATATATAGAAAAATATGTTTATATAAAGTTAATAAATAATTATAATTATTAATGACTTGATTAAATCGCAAAATATTATAGTTCATCCATTTTTTTAATGCGTCCGATCTATGATTAGTTATGTGGAGTGCAAAAAAACTGAAAACCACAAAGCAGTATCATAATGACGCGCAACATTATGAAACAAAATATTATGCATTAATAAAAAAATCAATAAAAGCCACACTCAATCGTATCATTCATTCGAAATTAAACACAGCAGAGCACATTTAATAATGAATATTCATAAGTTTATTTTTAATTAAAAGTATAGCAAAAAACCAACTCGTTTAATATAAGTTTGAAATATTCAATTCAAAAGCATTATAAAAAAACCATATTAAGGTAAATCTAATTAGCGAATATAAATTATGAGAATTCAGTTAATAAATAATACGCTTTGTATTTCTATTATATGCAACAATTCAATTTAAAACCAAAAAAGACATATTTACGAACTGCGACAATGATGCATTTTATATTATAATAAAATAAAAACTTGAAACATAAAAATGCTGAACTTATTATTATTAATGTCTTAATTTGTTTGCAAAATAAAATAACCAGTAAGTAGAGTTGAATTTGAGTTATGAGTTAACGTTTTTAGACATTTCCTTTCCTTTCCACTACAAATGGAAGACATATGTATTATTTTATACTCAACAGCAACAACGTGAGCGAAACGTTTATTTATCATTTGTTATAAATTACACACTTTTATGAGACAATCAACGTTTGAAATATGTTTGAAGTTTATAGAAACATGGTTTCAGTAACTATTACATTTGCTTGCATTCTAATTTCTTGTTGAAAAATTATATAATATTGTCTTTCCTTCTAATCACTATAAATATTTAAATAAATGTACATAGCAAAATTAATAAACAGTGACTTTAGTTTTAACAATCCACATTTGTTATTATTTTACTACAAAACATGAAATATTAAAAATTCGCTAAATAATAATAGTCGTTAAATGAACTGACTTTTACAGTTAAACATTTGTTTAACTTTAACGATTAATTAAGACTTTATTGAATATTACAACCACTTTGTGTCAGAGTAGAACATTTTTTTCGTAAAACATGTGGAATTGTACTTTGACTGAATTAAAAGAGAAATAAAAGTCCAAGTAATTGAATAGAACTTATAATGACGTTTTAAAAGTATTTTCAAACTTGAATCGTGGAATGCAGTTCTGAAAGCATTGATATCAGAATACAATTTGTGATAGGTTATTTTAAATGGTCATTCATCTGTGTACAAAACTGATACTGAGACTTTTTCTCGGTGCGTATTCTTAATCACAGGTTCCGATGTTTATCATCATTATAAGTTCTTCAATTCGAGATGATTATTATTGTACAAAATTAAATTTGTATTGAAGACCTTTTCGTTTAAATCACCCGAGTATTTTAAAGAGCAAAAATCGAAAAAAAACATAAAAACATTACATAAACATTAAAGAATTTTTTCCATCAAAAGCAGGCACAAAGTTAATCATCGTAATTTTTAAACGAAAATTAAAAAGTACAGCAACGTTTCAAAATATATATAAAATCCCAAAACACAAGGATGAAAACAAATATCTTATATGATAATTATTATTTTTAAACATTATATATAATACTATTTAACATATATATACATTAATCAAGCAAAAATCAACGCGTAAATAATGAAGAATTTGATCATTTCTATTATGTGGATGTAAAAAAGGCAATTCTGCAAATGATTTTCTGCACCCTAAAATTATGCAAATGCAGCAAAATTTATGGAAGGTTGTTAATTTGTTTTCTACATCTAAGTTTTGTAATCAATTTATGTCCTTAGTATTTAAAAATATATATATTTAATCCACTTAAGAGAGAGTATTCAAGTTATTCGCATAAACACGATATTACTTCTGAAGGACCGCAGACATATATTTCGGTTAAGTCAGTTGAGACAGCAATTTTTAATTGCCTTACACAATAAAAGACGATGTTGAGTCGGGAATTAGTATAGTAAAATGTATCAAACAAATACTGCTTTATGCGGAATATTATCTTGATAATTAAAATAAGTATTCAAACACGATACTCAGATTTAACTACGACTCTCGTGCCGACATTGGTGCAGTCAATCGGAAGTAAAATAAATATGTGTGTGATGGAATCATTCCAACAAACGAAAAGAAAAAGAAAAGAAATAAAATTGTAAAATGATTGAAACCAAGATTTGTCCCTTCCTCTCACCCGTGTATTATAATAATTAGAAAATCAAAATTTGGTGGATAACTCACGTGTTAAAAGTGAGACGCATCCAGACGCGTTGCGTCAGCAGCGTCGACGCATTGCGTCGGGCTGGCCTTCGTAGCTCCTTTTAAAATATCTTTATCTACATCAACTGTTGATATCCCAGCACGTAACGCGCGACAACTATTCAACAGTTTAACAATGTCACAAAACTATTATCATCGACCGTCTCGGGCAGTTCAGTCGCAGATTGTACATCATTATCGGAAAATTTGACGTCAATTTTGCAGCTTTCACGCTTTCATTAATGAACAAGATTACGAGCACACTTAAAAACCGGCACGTGTTGATAGTCAACGTCATTCCTATCGATTGACCAACATGACTCTCGTCCTCCACGAGAATGACGGTCCAAATGATTCCGTCTAAAAAAACCAAAAAAAAAAAAAAAAACAGACCAAAACGTTTTTTTAATAGCAGTCAATCGTATTCTATTGCATTTTAATCGTACTTGTCTCTTTTAACTTTATCTCTTTCAATTGCAATCGATCAAAACTTTGATGCTTGATTTCAAAGACAATTGGAAAAAAAAGGATTTAAACGGACGGATTTCTATTTCTGTTAATATTCAATTCTATCATTGTGAAATAATCGATCAAACTGACGTGAAAGACGATTAAGTTAATTGTTATATGTGTAAATTTAATGACAAATAAAGCAAAAAGTAGCAATGGGATTTAATCGGATTACAAATTATTCAAGTATATTAAATGAATCAAAGTTAATTGCTAATTAAACGCAAAGAACAATTGGATTTTTAATCAAATTTAATCGGACGATAATTCATTAAATTCATGTCCAATTGTACAAAAAACCAATTAAACGTAATCAATCATTGTGATTGAATTATTGCTTTCTTCAAATTCTATCGTACTTTATTTGTGTCCGTCGCTTTTTTCTTTCGTTTCGCGCAGCCACTGACAAGCTATTAAATTTGATTGATTCAAATTTAAAATCCGATTAAATTTGATCGAACTGTATCCAATCGTGTATTCATTATTAGTTGATATTGACGCTTTTATTTGGAATAGAGAATGCATTCTGTCGTAATCTATAAAATTGATTTCAGGTTATTAGTGATGAAAAGTTGGTACATTATTTCAGTCGTTTAATCTCAATAACTTATGTCGTTTTTTCATCTGCAACTTTAAACAGACGAACAAACTTTTTCCTTTTGTTGTTTCTTTTTCTTTTCTCTTCGTTTTCTTCTTTTTTTTCTCTTGCGGAAAAAGGTTGTTTGCCATAAGTCCTGCAAAGATTCATTAACTTATGTCCGATGAATATCGAGGAGACGTCGAGGTATAAAAATATCGTAAATTAAACACAATCATTAGCTATTACAGTTCAACGTTCTCTAGGCAATTAGCTCTCTCGTGCGCGCTCATTCTTTCGCAATTCACGAATTCAAAACCCCACGTTGATTTATCGTCCAATTTTTGAATGAAGATACTTGCAGTTTGTACCGTCGAAAATTTCACTTGTTAACTTTTTCTACGGCTCGTTTATCACCTTTTTTGTTCGCAATCATTATCCTCTCAAAGGGAACGAAGGACGAATAAATTTTCAACGTCTCCAACTTGGTTTGAAACAACAAAAGCGTCCGAAAAGAAAAACAATTTAAGAAGATTAAGAAGACGTGGACAAATGAATTGGCAATTTGGCGAAAAACCGACGACAAGTTGAGTGAGAAAATTGATTTTACAAATTGGCCGACTTTTTTTCTGTCATTCGTTTCAATAAAAATAGGAATGGAATAAACAAGAGTTGTAAGAGAAAGAAATGATTTCCAATCAGATGGCAAAGTTAATAAAATATCTTTGCGGCAATTAAATCAAGCTGAGATCGAAGTGACAGAGTGCTTATGCTAATCGTATGAAATACAAATAGCCATTAATTGATTCAAAGCACGCTAATAGTGTGTATTACAATGTTTGAGCACGCATTGCTTAACATATATGAATAACATTTACGTGTTTGTTTATTCATTGTGTGTTGAAAAGTTGACTCTACATGACAGTCGCGCGATGATGAAAAAACGACTCAAGTTTTGAAGTTTACAACTCCCAGTGTGATCGTAGTATGCGTATATGTTGGGGCCATATATATAAATTGATGGACAAACGTGTCTATATATGAGCGGCACATATGAGCATACATACACGTGGGATTGAATGTCGGTGTCGTCTCTATTTGAAAGGTCGCAAAAGAAGACAGGAGGTGATAATTAAAAGCAAGGTAAAAGCATAGAACGCATGTGTGCCTCCTCTTCTCCATCTCGTCATATGAGGCTTCTCTCTTTTCACTTTATTCAGTACTTTCCTTTTTTTTTTTTTTTTTTTTTTATT
>JABFPJ010000168.1:6646-56545 GCA_022817425.1 Gryon sp. ZL-2020 | reverse complement strand
AATAAATAATAGTTTGCAATAAAACTGAACGAAAATGAAGCTCAAGTTTATAAAATGCGAGCAAGTTGAAAACTGTTCTATTAAAGTTGATCGATAGAATTGGATAATAACATGTATTCTTGCCACCTAATTGCATTAGGTACTAAAACATAAATACGTTAGTACCTAATTACAATAAAGTATACGACGTTGTTCATAAAGTGTATTACTTTATTTATATAAATGTTTTCCGACGTTCTTGTAAATTAATATTATTTTTGTTCACTACATAAAACAATTACAATTATTTTAGAAAAAAAGTGTGTTGCAAACATCATTTTTGCAACTTGTATTCAATCATAATTTCATTACAAATTATTATAATCATTATATTTTATCTCATTTAGTAATTCATTTTATATATGGCAGATATAATTTCTCTAACTGTACTCTTCTCAAAATGATGCAGTGTAATAAAGCAGAAGAAGACAATATTTTCTTATGTATATATGTTATTTCAACATGATGATTCACACTTTAGTGCATTAAGTAAAAAAAAAGAAATTAAAAAGAAAATTTTATTTTGAACGAGTAAAAGTAGATATGAAGATGGCAAAAGCAGTTAAATCAAAAAATGGAAAGGAAGGATAAGAAATGTGATGCATAAAGAGAAATAGAATGGAAATATTTGGCAAAGACCTAGCAAAAAACGATAATAATCTGAGTTGAGTGTAGCCGGTTGAAGCCCTTCGTGAATGGTGCGTGGAATGCAGTAAAGCAAATAAGCTCGCGAGCGAATAGCTAATTATCCTTCTTGGCATTCTTGTTTCTGGTTAGGTGGGCAACAAACGCATAGGATTACAAGCTAATTCAAACTTGTAGGAGGACACGAGCGTCCGCGGTTGCTCGCTAAATCGCCGGCCAAGCAGATTCGACTCTCCCTCGCGCTATAATGGCGTTGTTTAATGTTTAATCATACCCACCGAGAAGCGAAGCAGTATAATCAGAGTATAATCCAGACAACTGCGACTGCGCGGTCGTTTCTGCGTTATCTGCGGTTGTCGGTTCAAAACCAGCTTTTCCGACGTTCGTATTCGGCTACGTGTACCTCTTTACCTTTTCACTATGCGAAATCATCTTTAAAAACGGACAACTTTTTTACACACTTTGATTTCACCTTTATTTATAACACGAATTCAATTATGTTTAATCATTTTTATCTTATTATTATGTATTCTTAAAACATTTATTTATATTAGTTACTTTGTATTCAAAATCAATTTTGTTGAAAATTAGATGCCAATTAAATTGTATAATTATGAATATTAATAAAAACATTTCATAATGTATGAATTTGAATATATATATCTTTGAATTACAAATAATGTATAATTTCATCCTTGACAGATTACAGCGTTTCGTAAACGTTTAACAAACGTTTAAGTAAAGTTCTATTATCAAACACAGTTTAAGAATTATTTTATAGTTCTTTACAATTTTTTTAATTGTTATATACTACATTTAAACATCTCACAAGATAATTTTAAAACATACTTTAATAACTTTTATTTGAATTAACACTTAATACAAATTTAAGAACCGTCTCAGATTATAATTAAGATTAAAATTAAAATCGTTATAGTTAAATGTCTTTGAAATATCAAAAATAAAAAATTAGCAATAAAACAATGAATTGAAAGAAGCAGATTTCGTTTTGATTGAAGTTGAAGATCATCTTGTCAAGGTCGTTTGTTTTGACGACGAAAGGCGTTGTTTGAAATCTTGTGGGATGGCAGATGAGCCACTGTTTAGGACAGGCATTGGATGAGAAGGTATGTATGTGCTTTGTAAGTGAAAGACTGAAACCGGAATACGAAAGTTATCCCGCGTGCAGAAGACCCGGGTAGAATCGAATTAGCTCGCATGCGGTGTAGAGAATAATGTAGCACATTATAGCTGAGTATTAGAGTGACCGGTAGCCGACCGGCGAGTTTTTTGTCGGATTCCAGTAGCGCCTTCGATAAACACCGCCGGGAAGAGAGAAGAATATATGCCCATTCTTTGTTCACGATTTTTATACGAGACCATAACATTTTGTTGTTTTCGACCCAGAATTATCCACTTTTCCGGATTAATTAACAAGACACGAAACAAAGTATTCACCTAATTACCAATAGTACTGTTTTTTATTAGAAATTTGATCAGATAATAAATTACAAGCAATGACAAGACTCTTTTATTTTCTTTTATTACACTCTTTACTTGCGACGTAAATGATTATTTATTTGAAACAAAATGTAATTCCATTAATCAACATTCAACTTTAAGGAGAACTTTAGATAGAAAAATTTCGTCGAACTGACACCTTTCGAGACACACCATCGAGAGACCTGCAAACTGTTTTTGTTGAATGTAGGAGAATGGGTGTTGATAGGGTCCTCAGGCCACAGGCCGTTAACGCGTAGCTGCCATTAACTTGTCCATTCGAAGTCGAATTAATTCACTTTCGTAGGTTCTAAAAAAACATTTTATAACCCGCGCTCATTTCGGTATTCGGATTTAAACTGGATTAATGCGACGTCTCATAATTCTCAATCACTATATATCCCCAGTCACTAAGTCGTCAAATGTTTCTGTATATATCTTTTAAATAAACTAATTTAAATTTTGCATTCAAAGTTTGGAACTAAGAATTTACAATTATAATATTTTGAATGAATTACATTTATTTATTACTTGGAAATTAATAAAACATATATACGAACAGTAAAATTTGAAATAATGTATTATATATACATTTTTGTTTTCTCCCTATAAGCTTGATATGGTTGAAACGATTACTGGACCACTCGGTCTTTTTACTCTCCTCCAATACATTTTCATATTTTTCGTTTTATCATGGCTTTACCCTAACTATGAGTCACATAATGGCTTTTCTTTGAGCACGACACTAATGATTTATCGGCAGCATTGGGGTTTTATGTATTTTTGTGCAAGAGCTTGGTTTTTTACTTTCTCACCCAAATACTGTCAGAACTAAGAAGACCCAATAGGACAATGGGAGGATATAAAAGAGAGAGAAAGAAGAGAATTGTCGTAACTACCGATGCAGTATAGATCGATGTAATTAATAGCTTCGCAGTATCGGGTAACATATGGTTTAGGACAGAACTAAAGGAACCAGGGTCGAGTGGAGAGATGCAATCGAAAGCCGCCGCCGCCGAAGCCGCCACCTTCAAAGTTGACTGCGGCTTTCGCTTGACCAAACGGATTAAAAACAAATAGACGAAGAGTTGGCGAAGAGCTACGAAAAAAGGGAACGAAATTCTTGGATGCATGCTAATTCACGTCTACTTGGTTAACCGAGATTCGCAGGCAAATATCAACGCTCTTTTGTCACCGCGACGAATTTTAATTACACGTTCCGAATGATCAAAATGTCTTGTAGATTTTTTTCCTACATTTATGTTGTTCTTTTTTATATTCCTGTTCTTATTGTATTTGCAAATTTCATTGAGAGAAAGACCAAAAGAACAACTGAACTACGTTGATCAAAATGTTAACTCAATATAATGTTTTCACAAAAAAATCAAACTCTAAAAACATTTTTAGTTTATTTGATTCTAATAATAATAATAATAATAATAATAATCATTTCAGTCACTGTATTTTGATCTTCAAAGAATAATAAAATGGCATGTAATAAAAAAATGTATTAATGTGTTTTTATGATGGTGTTAGAGAAAGATAGATACAAGTTTACTTGATAGGCCGTTTAGGGACTTGGTGATTATTGTCACGTAAACATTATTCGTTGAATAAATATGCTATTCCTCATCATATTGCTAAACCCGAAAAAAAGAAAGAAAAGTTGTGTATATGCAAGCAACCCTTAAGACGTCGCTATTTTGCATGCCCCGATCAAGACACGTGCCTTTCGACTATACACACCCTCCAGTCGCGTTACGAGAGGTTTGCGCGTTCACCATATATATATGTCTGTGTTTTGCATAATTTTATGAATCGTGTATAATCGTTTCTTATAAAAGTACTGGCATTCATGTCACAAGCAAAACTGCACATTAGCATAAGATTTTCAAATAGCACACGCTCGAAAACTATTCAAGACACGTGGCACAACATGAGACGAAAAAAAGTCCAAAGGGTTCTATCCATTATTATGATTATCATTTTTTATGCAATACAATGTTTCTATATTTTCGTCGTTTTACCAATATATGATGAATAATTATATTCAAATTTTTCAACACTTCACACTCGACCTTCGTTTCAATATTACGAAATTTCAAATGAATTCAACTTTTTTTGAACTTTTATTAAATCAGTTATTGTTAATCGTTTTATGAATTATTAGAAGAAATTAGATATTTTTAAAATCAACGTTTGCAATTTTTCAACACATTTTACGGCATTATATTAACCACAGATTTTGCATTATTTTCTTTAACACTGTTTATTTAAATTTAAATTATCCGCGTTTTTTCATTTATGTTTTTGTCTCTGTAGTTAAAAACATTTAATTAGTTTGCAACACTGATTCTGCCATTCGTTAAATTGCGAAGGTGGACTTTACTATAACTTTGGTATAATGTCAGTTCCACGAAAGCCATCGCGAGATTCATCGCGCGTAATGACGGTTGGTTTGGTTCTGGTAAGCGTTATTTTTTTCTTATTCTTTTTTTTTTACTTCATTTTTACGTACTTTTTTCCTCTCCTCCTTGCAAACTCTTTCACTGCAATTGTTCGGTCGCATTAATCTCAGTTGCAAGTGGTTTGAACCTTCACAAACTACGGTTATTCGTGACTCAGTAATTTGTAGATGCATACCTTCAGCTAAATGTTGAAAGTTCGTAATTACTTTTGAAAAAGACAGATTTAATGAAAATAAAACATTCCGAGAAAGAATGTGCCAGATTATCAAAATATCGCCGGGCATGGACTGTTGCGTTTCAATAATTTTGGACGAAACAGATATTACTTTCAACAATATTAATGGAATTATATTAAAATAATTTTACGATTATTTATTAACAAATATATATACTTTATGAAGTAAAATGTTTATATAATATTTATTTTCACGTTATTAAAAATACTAACATTATATGATTAATTGAACATTTGTATATTTTGCTTTAAAGAGAAATGTGAAAATTGAAAAAAAAACTTATTAAAAAAGGCTAATGTACTTACTCCTGTATTTTGTCAAAGACAAAATTTGCCTGTAGACATTTATATTTCTATGCGTACATAGGTTGATTTGTTATAATTACTTTTATGTATGTTTTCAAACATATGTAGAATTATTTGTTTCTTTTTCAATAATAAATTATAATTGTTATTATAAATGTTATGAGAAATATTTATTTATACTTAGATAGAGTCACTACCATGTCTCTTGATTAAACAATTAATATTGTGCAGAATATAATTTATAATTTTTATCACTCATGATATTTCATCAATACATGAATTCCATTTTTCATTTATTATTAATAAAAAAAATTATTAATTGTTGAAACAAGCGTATTGTGGAGTTTGATAATGTTTAGTTTGATTTAAAAATCACTGAGTTATGCTAGTTACTTTTATGTAACGTAATACAATATTTTAAAGAAAATATTCAATACAATTTGATAGTAAAATGGAATTAAACATAAGAAAATGGTCATCTGTTTTAACCATTAAGCATTAACGTATTATCAAACATCATGTAATTATTTCACATTATTTCATAACATTTTTTTATATATATAATGTTATAAATAATCTTCATTATATTATAACTAATGTATCATCAGAATATTGCCAATATAAGGTTGATATTATCAATATATATTTGTTATAAAAATATATAATACAAAATGAAAATACAAGCAAACAAAAGTTACACCATGTCAAGCGTACAAAACGAATTAAAGGATATTTCAGGATGACGGGTTTTCAAGGGAATAAAAATGTAAATGAAAAAACCAAAAGATAATATTGTGATAGTATAGCTTTATTTTAGACTAGAACGGAAGAAAATAATATAATATTAATAATATAAAATAATAATAATAATAATAATATAATAATAATAATAATAAACTATTTACATGACAGTAGTAGAACGACATACATAACATTGGGATTGTGTAAGTATCCATATAAAACCATGGATGTGCAATTTCGTGTTTGGAAAACAAATTAAAAAAAAATCAAAGAAGGGAAGCGGAGAAGCTGTTCGCATCTTCACTGAAAGTACTACGAATCAAGAACGTGAATACGTCGAAACTATCCGAAATAAAAAAAAGACAATATCATTTTCAGTTTCAATAAAAATAAATTTAGAAAATGAAAGTTATCACTATTATTTCTTACAATCGTAGTACTTATAAATAAAGATGCGAAGATCACAAAGAAAACATAAATAATTAACGCATAAAACAATATTAATAATAATAATAATAATCGCAATAATAATAATCATAATTATAATAATAATAATAGTAGTAATCGTAATCATAATAATAATGAAAACCATAATAATAGTAAGTGAAGAATTATCAGTAAATTATATATCGGCAATATTGTCGCCTTATCGTCATAACTGCAGTTAAATTGCTTAAACCTTAAGAGTAAAGCAGAATTGTCAAAGCAACGATGTTTCAATCGTAAACGGTAAGACGACAACCAAAATGTATAATTAAAAAAGCACATATGTGATGCTGCTTTTATATGTTTCAAAAATTCGTCACGTTCAAGTGCTGCTGCGTTGCTTTTCTTTTTTCAATTTGCCCTTGTTTGTGATAAACGTTAATTTTGTAACAGCTATTGTATTCTATATTGTCATTATAACAATAAAAGAGTGTTTTTCTTTCTCCTATGAAACGTAACGAGCAGTCAGCTCGCGACTTCTTGTAGGCCTGGATTGGGTTCAGGCTAACGATGCATATAACCCAACCTAGGCCTCTAGCGAAGAGCGAGGGCATGCGAGGTATTTACAGTTTTAAATTGTCTTGAAAATTAAATGTAAGTTTATCTATAATTGAAAAACAAGACAAATTATAACATTGTCCGTCATTAATGAGGGAATCGCTATCCTATTTAGGAATTAAAGGCAATACAGTCTCTCCTCCGTTCTCTTCCTGGCTATACTATGTTTTTTTGTTTTATATATATATATATATATATATTTATATTTATATATAATAAAACCAAGCGCATCAATCGTCATCGAATTTGTATAACATCTACATGCTTGATGCGATTAGTTTCCGTCATTTTCAAATAAAATAATCGGTTTTGTCTAAACATTTTACTGTACAGATATTACTACTCTTCCAGCTACAATAATCGGAAGATATGAGGAAGAATTTCACAAGACTTGGGCTTGTTTTATTAATTTCAAAACTTCCTTTCTAGGCTTATTTTCTTCTCGTTTTTTTTCATCTTCTATATTTTATTTAGCTATTTAATTTGTATTTTTTCTTATTCTAGAATAGTCAACTGATAGGAACTTTCAGTATTGCCTAGCATTGGATATATTATTCGAACTATTTATATATAATTACAGATAAAAATGATATTTTTATGTTTTTTAAAAACATGTAATAAGGCCCTTTAGATTTATCACACAGGCCAAACATTTTTAATTAAAGGTTATTTATTCTCTATAACATATTTTTTGCGCTACACATGCAACAATATGCAATTTTTCATTTGTATAATATGATCTCAGACTACATTTTCTGTAATTAACTTAATTTCAATTTGTTTAATTATAATACGTATTTACTAATAATATAAATAATACATAAAAGACATAAATAAATATTAAATTTATACAATTATTCAAATTTTATGTCTAACATAAAAATTAAATATTAATTAAAATGTTTTAAAAGATTAGTCTGAGTACATTATAAAATGAAAAATATAATTTTTGAAAAAAAATGTATGCTGCTTTACGAGAAAAGGATTATAATCTCAAGCTTTTGTGAAAATCATTAATTTATAAAATAAATAAATTACAAACAAATCACGATAATGAATTAGCCTCGAATTTCAATAATAAATATATAATCATAATAACGTCTTAAATTATTAAAAAAAAAGGTTTAAAAATAATTTTTTTTCCGCCGTGTCATTAGTCATAAAATCATTCTGCTTTTCTAAACATTCAAATGTGAATGAATAAAGAAAAGAAATACAAAAAAATTAAAATAATGATTAATATCACGTATTCTAAAAAAACATAAATATATATGTTAGCGCAGCGTATAATACATTTAAGTTATGAACATCATTTCAGATTTGAAATTATCATCCCTTGATTGTTCTTGTTGTCGCACAAACTGAATAAAACAGCAAAAATACAGAGACGAGCGCTTTTTTACGAATCTAAGATGTCAGCCAGACACTCACCGGCTGTGGTTGTAGGTGGATTAGGTGTAGTAGCGCTTCCACTGTGCTGTTGTTGCTGTTGTTGCTGCTGTTGTGACTGAAACATCGCCGTGGGATGAAGGAACAATGATCCGTACATCATGTTTTCATCAGTCGATTGTTGATGCGTTTGTTGTTGATTGGGTTGTTGATTTGCCGCGGCAGCAGTGGCGGTGGTGGTGGTGGTTGTCCCGGCGGCGTTGGAATTCGCTATAACGACCGGCGCACCTGGAGTTGGCGGAACGAGACTGCCATCTTCGACAGCTACGCGTACTGATTCAATGTGACGTCGCGAGAATACATGTTCTTGAAGTGGTGACTTGGGGGAGTAACGAACTGAGCACAATCGGCATTCATCCGGTCCGGTTGGTCCGCGATGAGGTTGCACCGCTGAACCTTCAGCGGGCAGACCGGCAGCAAGTCGGGCCTTCTTTTCCTTTGCACGAGCATTCTGGAACCATACCTGCAACTCGTCTCCATTAGCCGCAGTGCTCCTAAAATTGATCACAGTGAATGCGAGAAAACGTGTCACTCAAAATTTTATTTATTTATTACAGGGTTTCTCGCATGATTGTGCTCTTTTCTAATATTATTTCTACTTATAAGTAAATGGCTAAATATTAATTAATGATTTAATTATGATTGTAAAAAGAAACAAAACAGGATTTAATACAAACATGCTTTGTAAAAGAAACATACATATAAACTAATGTTTGTTTGTTAAAATGACTAAAACATTGGTTATTAAAGTTGAAGCAAAATTTATAAAACCAAGTAAAACATTATTGGACTTCCACACATATATTCTCATCTGTCATTGAATTAACAATTGATAATATATATGTAATATATATGGAACAATATGGTATTGCGATTTTAAAAGTCGGTATTTAGTTATGATGCTCACCCGAATGCATTTTATTTAGTAGCTGATCAGAAGAAAATTAGAAAAATTCATTTATTATTCTAATTTGTATTTACTTCAGACTTTTATATATTCATTTTAAGTCTAAGTTTAATATATTAAATTTTGAGTCATCATCATTGTAACTGTTAAATATAAAAAGAAAAAATGTACAATGATTTATTATATTTTTTCAGATTCAAAAAGAGTTTAACAATCATGCTGTTATGAGAAACAGTAAATAAAATCAAAGTAAAAATTCTATATATGTATTATAACAATTTTTCGTATTTTAATTTATTGCACTGAAATACTGATTTGTTTGGACAGTTTTAATTTATTTTTACGTATTTTTTGCATGTTTAAAATTAGCAATATTAACTAAAATAAGAATAAAATTAAAAGTTTAACTTCGTTTAATAGATTAGAATCAACATGCGAAACTACAATTATTTACAATTGCAAATTAAATTTTACCTGCACTACTCTTTTTGGTAGACCGATTTCACGTCCCAACATTTCACATTCAGCCATCGTTGGTGTCTTGTAATCCGAGAATAGAGACTTCATCACCTTGACTTGTGTTGCTGACATTTGAGTTCGGTATCTTTTACCACCCCCAGATTGACCGCTAGCGTTACTGCTGGGCACTGTTGGAACTGCGTTGCCCATACTTCCACCGGTAACCATTCCTTGACGCGAACTTTGGGTGCTAGAAGCCGGACTTGCGGGTCCACTTTCATCATCCAAGAATTCCGTTGTCTCACTCATGCTATCATCATCACAAATACTACGCTCGGAAAGATCTGTTAGGGGGCCACAGTCACTTCCACCTCGTAGATGCGCATTATGTTGTTCTTCTAACAAATTACTTAGCGTTCCAAGACTCAGTTTCATAGGACGACTCAGATCTACCGGTTTGCTCAAATCAAGCGGAAATTCACCGGCATTTCCAGTCGCTTGATGTCCACTTGCATCCTGTTTACCATTGCTGGCATGAGCTTGTAATTCACTGATGTATCGCTTCATAGATTCTTCATAGTATTTCTTCAATGACGCTTCCATTTCAGTATTGAATGGTGGAAATAATGGTGGCATCATATTTGGCGTACTAGGATTGGATGGTGTAGAATCCATGGATAATTCTTCGTCCGGTATATTATCGATGTTAACTTCACCTTTGGCAACTTGTTCGGGATGTCTACTACTTAAATGCGATTCTAATGCCGACTTTACTTTAAACAACGCTGGACAAAATGGACATCGTTTGTTGATAACTTGACTGTGTGCTCGAAATTGACCCTTACGTTCTCTCGCTCGTGTGTTTTGAAACCAAACTTGAACTACCCGCTTCTTTAGACCAACTTCTCTAGCAATTGTTTCTAACATTTTTCTTGACGGGTTCGATTCAACCTGATACTTTTGATAAAGATAATCCAATTGTTCAGGCAAAATCGTTGTGCGTAATCTCTTATCTTTTGGTTGCTCGCTGTGTTCAGTGCTTTGTCGATTACTGTCAGTTCCAGATCCTTCTTCAAAATCTTCGAATTTTCGTTTACCTCGTTCTTGCATCATTGCAATTAAAGGATGTGGTGAATCGGACGTAACGCCACTTGTGGCATTCAATGCTTGTTGTTGAAGAATTCCAAATGGAGAATCTGGAGGATAAGCTGGTGGAAATAGCGAAGGATTCATGATATGTACTAATTGATGTTCACGCCACAATTCAAAACGACTGAACATTAAATTACACTTGTCACATTGAAAGCTACCTTCTTTTGATTCATTTTGTTGTTGTTGTGATTGTTGTTGCTGCTGCTGTTGTGGTTGTTGTTGTGGTTGCTGTTGTTGTGGTGGTTGCGGTTGCTGCTGCTGCTGTAGTTGCTGTGTTATTGCTGGCTGTTGATGATGAGGAGGCGTTGCTGCGTTTAATGGTTGTTGCAATCGTTCGGTTAAAGGAGTAGTATTTGTAGGATTATTTGGCACCGCATTAGTAGTGGTCGTTGAACTGCTATTGCTGTCTTCGGAACTAAGGACAGCAGCAACTTGAGCGGCAGCAGCTTGAGCTTGTGCGCTTCTCTTAGCATCTTCTTCCTTAAAGCAATGTGTCTTTTGATGGCGTATAAGTTCATAATACCGCTGAAACACCAGTAAACATTTTTTACATTGATAATTAAGCCCCGGAGTTCGTTGGAATCTACCAGATCCATCGTCACCTTCACGTCCACCTGGCGTAACCGGTTCTGCGGGAGGCTGATTTTCATAAACTTTACGTGCTTTCTGTCGTGCATTTTGGAACCAAACGACAATAACGCGCGGATTTAAACCAAGAAGTTTGCTCAAATATTCAAGATCATCATCTTTTGGGTATGCATTATTTTCGAAAAATTCCTGAAGAACTTTGATTTGATAATCGGTAAATCTTGTGCGATTTGCTCTTTTTCCTGAACTTCCACCTGATGAATTACTTCCGTTACTGTTAGCACCAAATGAATAATCAGTCGGTCCTCGTCCTGGACTTAACGATCGTTGAGGAGTTAATGACATGGCTGCAATTGGAGATGGTACAACTGTTCCTACACTTGGATTTGGATTTGCAAACGACTGTGGAGTTATTTTTGGAGGTAACATTGGAGTGCTTGGAGCACTAGTAGTAATTGCTGTATGAGTTGGAGTATCATGTTGGAGTCCGGAAAATACTGAACTCATACTGAGTGCTGGTGAATGTGGTCGAGATTGTTGATCACCAGAACTGCCAGGAGAATGATGTTGCTCGTCTTGTAACATTTGTTGATTACTTTGCTCGGTTATTTCTTGCTTTATTTCCGGAACTTGTGGTGTAGTGATTGACACTGCTGGTGGTGGAGATGATGACTGCTTATTTGGGCTTTTATCATCTGATGAACTACTTCCAGAAACGCTTGAATTTAGTGGCGTAACTTTAGCTTCGCCAGTTTTTTCGTATTCTTCCAGATTCAATGTAGTACTCGGTGGATTATTAAAATTATATGGACTATCTTTGTTTCGTTGCCTTTCTTTAAATAATGTATTACGAAACCAGTGTTTTATAACTTTTGGTGGCAATCCACTTTGAGAAGCCATTTCCAAAATTTGTTCTTCTCCAGGAGAATTGTTTATATCAAAATGAGCACGTAAGATTTTTAATTGTTCATCAGTGATTCGCGTACGGGCACGTTTTTGAGATGCTGTAGCATTTGCCTGTAAATTAGAAGAATAGAAAGATTATTTATTATTTTTTTATTAACTTAAAAGATGAACTAATAATTTAAATAAAATAAAATAATTTATTTAATAAAAATATACTCACCACAGCTGCTTGTTGTTGTTGTAGTGCAAGATGTTGTTTTGCTAGGATGTCAGCTTGGGCGTTGATAGGAGGATAAGCAGTTGTTGCGCCGTCATATGGCGGTGGTGGTAGCATCATTGGCACTAATGGTGGTTGTAAATTCATAGCCGCTAATGCAGGAACATTAAGACCCAGAGGAAGTCCCATCATACCCATCATTAATCCCGGATATTGTTGTAAATGTTGTTGCAACTGAGTAGCAGCCATAGCATTAAATGCAGCTTGCATTTCAGACATTTGTTGGGCAAGAGTTAGTTGAGGATGTTGTTGTTGTTGCTGTTGTTGTTGTTGAAGATGTGATTGTTGTTGCGTCTGTTGTGCAAGATGTTGAGGATTTGTTCCTTGAGCAGTTGGTGTAACTGATTCTGTACTTGATACTGGGGTATTACTCAATGCTGGAGTAGTCGCGGGTGTAGTTGAAGTAGCTTCTGGAGTTCTACTTGATCTTTCTTTATTTTCCGTAATTTCCTCTTTCTCTCGTTGTTGTTCCTTCTCTGAAGTAAGATCTTGCGGCTGGTTGGAAGATGGCGTAGTACTTCGTGGTGCAGTGTTAGTCGAAGATGACGTTGCGACAGTAACCACGACACTTTTCTTCTCATATTCGCATTTAAATTGTTGTGCATATTTCTCCAAAAACTCACGTGGTACCAAATCACGATGGACTTCTTCACAATGAGCCTTTAACACCCAGACACTGCTGAATTCTTTATTACAATGTTGACAAGTACTTCGTGTCAGTTCAGGGATAATATCATCTTCATGTTCTTCCGGTTCTTCTTCATTTTCTTGTGCAGCTTGTGCAGCGAGCGCTTGCTTTTGTTGCTCTTGCTTTTGTTGTTCTTGTTGGGCTTGATAAGCGGCAGCAGCTTCCTCTTCTTTTCTTTGACGTCTTTGGTGATTTTCATTGAATTGCATGACAAGATCAAATCCGAAACTTTCTAATAGATGTTTGTACATTTGTGAAGTCTTCTGTTTTGGTTGAGATAACAGTTCTTGCGTAGCTTGTGTCACTTGTTGTGATACTTGTAATTGTTGTGGACCTGGTGTCGATGAGTTAGGCGGCGGCGTTTTTGACGAAGCGGAAGCAATTTGTTGAGAAGCAGCAAGTTGCTGAAATAGGGCCAGGGGATTGCTGAATATACAGTACAGCTGTTGATGAGTAGCAAGTTGTTCTTGATTTACAAAAAGCGCATTACATCGGGTGCATGATAACATATTATTACCACTACTTGAATTCATATTCACTGGTGGACTGCTGGGACTTGTTGGTGGTGGTTGTTCAATCAATGGTCGCAATAGATCAACTTGTCCACTAGATGCTAAATCCGGCAGTTTACTAGCTCTTGTTTGATGTAATACACTTCTCATGTGAATATCTAGTGTGCTTCCTTGAGAGTATGCAACCTTACATATATTACACTTATAAGGTTTCTTATCTTGATCTTGTTGAGCATCCGTCGATTCTGTCGGACTAGATGGTGGAACAACCGAAATAAGTGTATTATTATTTCCTTGTTCTTGCATTGCTCTTTTTAATTTGTGCAGATGACTTACACTATTATAATGTACGAGCAAAATATTCTTTTGCGTAAAACTTTCTTTGCATACGTCACATTTGTACGGCCGATTCGGGTCTAAGTACTTTTCCATCGGATACGACATTTTCTCACCCTTTCGATGTAGGAGTGTTTTGATATGCCCAGTAAGGTAACTCTGTCGAGTAAATGCTACTTTACAACGATGACATTTAAATTTTCTTCCTGGATCTTGATAAGAATCTTCCGCGACTGGTTGACTATTCAAATAGTCTTCCAATAATCTTTGCTCTTTGTGTAAAGGAGATGAATCACTCGCATCACTTTCTTCTTCTTCCGGTCGACTTTCATCCTCGGTATTCTGTTCACTTGTTTGATTACCTTGACGACGTAATGCATCTTCAGTTAGTGCTTGAAGTAGAGGATGAGCGTGTAAAAGACTTTGCTTATACTGGGCTAATTCCTCCTCTTGAAGGTCAGAATGCGCAGATTCTAAATGTCTTTGTAAAGCTTGCACAGATCGGAAAGAGCGACCACACAGAGCGCATTTAGTCGCATCTCTGATTGCATGGTATTGTGAATGTTGTTGCAATTTTTCCAGTGTCTTAAAAGCTAAGCTGCACTGTCCACATCTATATTTGTAAACGTGCTTTTCACTAACAGCCAAAGTTGGAGTCGTAGCTGGGTGAGCTTCGCGATGATGCTGCTGAAGTTCATCAATTGATCGACAAATTCTTCCGCAAACTGAACATCTCGTCGTTTCATCGATTTCTTCGTTAGTTCCACGTTCGCTTGTTTCATCGTCTTGTTGTTTTGTAATATTTGTTGGAGAACTAGGTGCTGCTGCGGGAGTTGATGTGTTTCGGGGATTATTATTTAACCAATGGCTTTGATCTACGAGCAATAACAGTCTTTGTAGTCCGTCAGCATTCACAGCATGAATTTGCATGACGTGTTTCTCTAAAGCAGATCGTTCTCTAAAACGATCCTGGCAAAGAGGACATTGTAATTCTGGAGTAACTTCTTCTTTTACACTATCGAGCTTTTCGTCTGAGTCTTGAACATGAGCAATTTGTAAATGTTGCCTTAATTCTTCACGTGATGATGGTTGATACGTGCAGTAAGGACAACTCACCTCCTCTAACTCAGTTTCGCCCTCTGGGTCTTGATCTTGATCGTTATCTGGTTCTTGTTTTACTTCACTACCGCAGTCACTTTCTTCTTCTCGCCGTTCTGTAATTAAATAAATGAAAAAAAAAAATGTATTAAAACAACAAATAATACGTCTTTATTGATTATTATAGAAAACAATTAATACAACAATTATTTTTTCTTTCATTTGATACTGCACATTATTTAACCAAAAAGTTAAGAAGATTTTCTTATAAACACACTTTATTGTTTCAATAAAAAAAGTTTTCAATAGCAAAATTACTTAAAACTTCTTTTTATCGACTTATTAATATACGGTGTTAAAATGATATTAAAAAAAATGATTAGTTAAAAGTAGTTTACCATAAGACAAGCGAATTTTGTAATTACACGTGAATGTAATCATGTTACTAAACTTTCTCTCAGCTTATAATCTTGGTGAAGGGTATAATGGTGCTAATTACAAACGATCGAGGTTGAAGTGTCCAAGCAATTTCTTAATCACATCACAAGAAAATGATTCATTACACAAATCCGGTCATGTACAGGAAGTTGCATGAATCTCAATTATAATGAAGCCTTCAATATTATTAAGTGATTCTTATTCTTATTGTAATATAAATCATTGTTATTTTCTGAGTAAACAATTCTGCAAGAGAAAGTAAATCCAGATGGCTTAAATAAATGATGACATATTCTGCCGTTCATGAGATTATTTTATCATAAATGTCACATGAAAGAAGCTATGTACAGTTGAAAATATTTTTATCTAACATTGTTCAATTAGTCTTAAGAATCATCATTTGATAAACCGGAAACGGAAATCGATGTAAAAAGTGTAACTCTAAACAACATGTGGATCAACAATACTGCATGCCAGTGAGAAAATTTTGATACGAAATGAATTGACTGGAGTACTTTAGAGAGAATATTATCAAACCTTCGGAAGAGAAAGTTTGGTTGAAAAATAAAAGGAGTCGAAATAGTAGCCTCACAGCTTTGCACATGCAAATGCTGTTTTGTCTGTAATAAAAGTAAAATTATAGATTTGTAATATGAAATTAATGTCGAACACTTCCGTAAAGAAAAAATGGTAAAAAAAATAAAAGATGCACAGAAAACGTTTCATTGTACAAAGTCGCGTCAGTTGCGATGAAGACAAGACGCGCGTGCAGTTGTCCTCGCCTACAGGTATATATTTAAGCATAAACTGCTGGATAATACATTTGCTATTGTATTTGGCGTGACATTATGGTACGACCATATGCTGAGAAAATTACCGTCATTTCAAGACTAATTGCGACTTAATCGATGAGAGCACAAACTTCATTATAAAATACGTGTTAGGATCAAGCACTTTCTGAAGTGCTTTATTATTCAATTCAAAGTGTTTTCAACTCTCGTTATTTAGATAATTTTAAGACCTTTATCATCAAAAGTATCATTATAAATAATTGTTTAATATGATTGTTTTAATTAAAAAATTCAAATATTTGACTTGATAGTTTATTTTAATACATGTTAAGTATTTTCTGTTCCATTTAGTTATTAAGGAATGATTTTTTTCAATTATTTTTATTGTACTTTGTTAAATTTAATTCCAGTTAATATATTTGAAAGATAAGATAATATATAAAAAGAAAACAAAATAAGATGAAATGCAATAATAATCTTACCATTATTTATGCTTGCGGCATTTGGTGTAGTTGGTGTGGAAGGACTGGGTTGTTGAGCAGGCTGTGCGTCTGGATCTGGCAAAACTTGGAACACATCACCAATGTCAGTATGTGGAGTCTCATTACCTTGTAAATTGCTGCGTCTATGCAACTGATGTAGTTGTTCCATCTGTAAATGTCTAAGTGATCTGACGTGTTGTAATAATAAAAGTCGATGTCTAGCACTGTATCCACAAAGTGCACAGTGATAAAGTTTCGCTGCAAAAGGAGCGTTGGAACTTGCTTCCAAAAGATGCCTGAGTAACAATGCCGCTGCCTCGTGTCTTGGTGAAGCTGCGTGAAGAGCAAGTTTATGGGCACTATTCGTATAGTAATCACACGCGTGACAGCGTAGTTGTGCAGCATTGGTTGGCGCGGCAAGGTACTTGATCTTCCATTCATTTCGCGGACCACCTTCTTTAACATGGTTGAAATGCTGCAATCTTTGTAAATGCTTATCTGTTTTACAATGCAGTTGAAAATTGGCCTTAAGATTCGTTTTATAGGAACAAAGTTTGCAAACAAAGTGTCCTTGCAATATCGCAAGAATTTCATTCTCTCGTGTTTTCGTTCTGTCGGCCGTTAGATGATGACCAATAGCGTCTAGAGAGTCTGTCGCGAAGTTATTACAAACGCAACAGTGGTAAAGATGTGTAGGATCAGGATCCGCTGGTTCTGGAGGTGGCTCCATACTGTCTAACGACAAATCACCGCCGATATTGCTCATCGCCCCTATATTTGCCATTCCGCCTATCAGTTCTGGTGGCAATTGTGGAGGCAACTGACCGCCAGTCATCATTTGAATTAAAACAGCTTGACTAAATGCCATATCAGCTAGCGCTGCTTCTGCATGCTGAGGTTTGTCCTGTCCACTTAAATGAAATAATTGTTCCAATTGTTGTTGATGTTGCTGTTGGGCTTGTTGATGATGGTGTTGTTGAGCTTGTTGATGATGAGTTTGCAATGCCGATAGCGTTTGCATATGTTTCACATTTTGTTGTAATACGAGCATATTATGTGTGTGTTTTTCACTAGTCATATGAATCCTAAGATTACGCGCCACGTTTGTCTCATAATTGCAAACATCACAACGAAATGTCGGTTTGGGTTTTCCTTGATTGGCCGTTTGTGCACTTATATGTGGACTATGGTTTTGTTGATGATGAGGACTTCGCGTTGGCATAGGTGCTTCTTGCGATGAAGATGGGTTGGATGTATTCGAAGCACCACTGCCACCCTGCTGCAATTCTTGCATATTATTCAGATGTTTATCACTTTGCATATGGATACTGAGATTACCTTTAGTTGTTGTCGAGTAATTACACACTTCACATCTATAGGGCTTGTAACCGCAAGTATATGTTTCACCTCGTGCGAGTCGCGGATGCGGTTGTCCTGCAATGCAATATATGCACGATGTTTCGCTTTCCGGATGTTTCTCTTTCATATGTATCTCTAGCGTTTCCTGATATTTATAATGCCAATTACACTTCGGACATTTGAGTGTCTTGCACGAATTTCGACTGTGAATTCCAGCTAGAGGTCCACCGGGTCCAGCTAATCTACTACTGGTTAAAATAAGTTCGCATTTTGTGCACTCAACACCACTGGGTCTACCCTGCATATGTTCTGGGCAAACACCTATTGTGGTACCAGTAAGAAAATTTGGCGGTTGTTGCGTAAGAGCTGCGTATGATGATGGCGAACCCTTTGCAGTGCTTTGAGATGGAGGTGGTGATGTGTAATGTAAGCTCGAGGCATCAGGAGCTTTAGCCCACGACGCGGCTGTCACTTGGGCACCTGTCCATTGTGTTGATTGTTGTTGTTGCTGATGATTAAATGTTATCGGATGATTTGAATGGGACGTAGGAGTTGTTGGTGTGCTTGATGACGGCCTTTGTTGTTGTTGTGATTGTTGTTGCTGTGGACTACTTGGAATTCCAGGTGTACTTGCTGGTGTATTTGTTGTTGTCGCTGCATCGTGTTCACTAGAATCGTTTCGTTGTTGCTGATGTGACTGCACTTGTCCCGGAGATAATTGTGAGCATGTCGAACTCGTAACAGGTTCAAGAAAACTCACGAGCGGTTGTTTACCACGACCAACGGCCTGTATAATTGCAGAAGCCGTTGAGTGCGATAAAATTTGGCGTTCATCCTCCATAAGTGTTAGCTGATGCTCACCTTGTGCATGCGCTACGAAACTCTTTGCGTAGCCAAAACTGAGCTTACAAATAAAACACATGAGGATAGGTTTGACAGGAACCGAAGTTGCAGGAGAGGGTGATACGGAAGTCGTCGGAGGCGTTTGTTTGCTGCCTTCGGCGCTTCTGTAGCTAATCACTCGGTAACTGTGCATAACTGGCAGATCAGGATTCGGTTGTGACGCTGTTGACCTTTGTTGTTGCTGTTGCTGCTGATAAGCTTGATGTGCGTACAACCTCGATACATAATAAGCGCTTGCAATTTGTGGAAACACCAGAGAATGAGGTACTGATACTCCGCGACCATCGACAATACATCCATCGGGCAATGAATCATCTTCGCTTAATTCACTTTCACCTTCAATGATGTACGCCGAACCATCTGGGTTATACACAATTTTACCGTCAAATTTTTCAACATCTCCACCTGGCGGACTTGGACTTGGACTTGAACCCCGTTGTTGCTGTTGTTGTTGCTGCTGCTGTTGCGTACCTTGCGACGTTATTGTTAAAGCAGTAGGCGTCGTCGTAGTGGTGGTTGTTGTATCAGCAATCGGGGTTGGAGTTGGTATCGCGTCACGAGTGCAAGGTTCCGTACCGGAGGGTGGACTTGCGGTACGAGGGTGGTGAGGCTGGTGCAGAGCAGCCCCGGCTGCCGGGGGAGACCCGCCCCCTCGGCCACCCTCTTCCTCCGGACTCATCTCTTGTTTTTGCTGCGCGTACGTGGAATTTTGAAAAGGTGCGCCGTGTTGCTGCTGTTGTTGTTGTCGCTGATGATGGGCCGCCACCAGCTGCTGATAAAGCTGATGTTGCCCAATCGCGCCAGATGAATGTGCTTGGAGGTGTGATGGAGGAATATTGCGATGTTGAAGGTGGTATTGAGGGGGATGAGGCTCACTGGAGGGCATCACCCCAAACGTGAGGCGAGCGACAGCCTCACATCACCTACGCCGCTTCTTTCGGCGCTCTTTTCACTATCTCCGACTGGTCCTTCTATCGTTACATACAATGAAGACGTACTCTCTGCGTCCTGCGTTTTTGTATTTTCGTCTTCTCCCCCGATAGGCAAACCACTAGCTACCCCAACACTACCCCAGGACGTACCTGTAACATACAAAAATATTGTGTTAGATAATTCATTCATTTCAATTAAACATCTTATTAAATAATGTTTTGCATATTATTATACAATTTATATATAGTTAATTTTAAATAAAGACATTTTCAAAAAGTCGTTGCAAACATTTTATGTATAATAATAAGTGTATTTTATAAGAAATATAATTAATATATTTAATTCATAAATTACGCTAACTTTTTTGTGATAAAAAAGATAATATTACTTTAATTCAATTTAAAACTGTTGTAACTACATAATAAAGGATGTTTTGACTCAAAAGAATCAATTAATGTTTATAAACGAAGTATCGTTTAAGGCGACATTTTTGCTGTGGATATTTAGCCAAGTAATCTGAGTAAATAAGGGGTTTCGAGAAACAAGAGATAGGCTAAGAGCGCAGAAATGTGGCAAGCTGGGTACACAGGATTACAAACATCAGCAGTTAATCTCCGTTCGTATAACGTATGGACAAAAATTTTTCATAATAACAATATAAAGTCTGTTTGTTCGATTTACTTTGACACAATCGCAGCTGTATTTGAAAAACCACCGAAAAAAATATCTATCGATTAAACACATTAATCGATTTGTTTGTAAAATACATACCTATATGAGAACCAGTCGAGATAAAATATACGAAACTTAAATAAATCGGTACCGACTATAAATACCTCCATTGTATTTAACTATATCTACTCACAAGTTACTTCGAATTTCGTTATTCTCATGTCTTGTGCCTGTTACATTAATTCACTAAGTCTTTGTGAATTTGAATAAATATAATGAATAAATATAATATAATATCAATACTTGTCACTTGAATGCAATCAATTCAGTAACAAGAAATTATACTTTAAAACTTGTACACAAATAATAATTAACTTAGAGGTCCTCAAAAGAAAGTTATAATCTGGTTGGTTTAGTAAGATCGCGTGGAGATATCTGCGGAATCTAACGGGTTATGGGTAAATGGATAGATAACTATGATGCGCGACAGTATGCGTGCAGAATACATACGAAAGCCGTGACAGCCAGAGGCTTTTTCATCTCAACTACGTAATTTTTACTTTGTTTCTCACATCTATTGCCGTAGGTGTACTTTGTATATTGCAGTGCGGTATGCAAAATTATGTACAACCACCGACGCCGCATCTCCAATCCCCGATACAAATTCCATAATCCAGTGACCGTATCTTTTCGTCCTCTCTCTGTTTTCATCCTACCCTTCCCCCCTCCCCTTATAATATATCTTCACTCGTCTGTCTTTTATCTCTTTCTCTGAGTACATATGCCATTTAGTAATATACCTGCAGCGCGTGATCATTCCCTTATATTATCGTTGATGACCGAGGATCGATATCTTTCTGTTCGACGGCGAATGATCACACATAAATTTCAAGGCTTGGCTCTCGCACCACTGGCTACGATAATTTGGCCCTAATTTTTAAATCGTGCGTTAGTCAAGATTACAACATGTAATTCGGAATTCGTTTCGTTGAAAAACGTTTCAAAATACACACACATTAAACAATTTATAATGCACAAAAATATGGTATATACATTGTAGGTGTTTCTTCTTTGTTCATTATTGAAAAAAAAATCAAAACTTTAACAATATATTACGTTATTCAAGAAGTCTAATCAAGGAAAAATATATTTAATGTTTGATACTTATTTTGTATTTATGAATTTATGAGTGTTGACTTTGAGGAAGTAAAAATCAACTTTCAGCTAGTTACAATATACGATTTTAATTGTCACGTTTATTACTAAAGAAAGCGATAATTATTTATTCACCTTTCTATAATTACATGAAATAGCAATAAAGAATTTAATATTACCTTTTCTAACGTAATTACAGAAAAAACACCTCTATGTATATACTGAATGGTCATAAAACATTTTTAATAATAAAATCTGAAATTATGAATTTATTTGTGGTCATGCAATAAATATATTTCCACACTTTATGATTGGAAAATTTTCTATTGAAATGTTAATAATAAAATATATTGACGCAAATGTACTAATTTGTTTTATTTTATTTTAAACGTATCTAGTTGAATGAGTTTTTGATTTATATTTGATATCATTACAGTACTGGTAAGGTATTGGTAAAAATCACAGACATAAATACTGTTTCCACAGTACTGAAACATCGCATAAGTGTGGGGTGGGCTAGTTAAACACATCATTGTATAAGCAGTTTGAGAGTTAGAACATCTGCTAATCTGACATCACCTGGCATTGACTTTCCTATTTCTAGTAATTTATTATTCTTCCGGTACAACTAGTCGAACTCTCCAGTTATTAGTAATACTCGAGAACAGACTGCAATTATCCTACCCGCCTTTATTTTTGCAGCATTGGCCCTAATTAAACGATAACATCTTAATTACGGTTTGTCCGGTTCAACACGTGAAACCGTGTTTAGTGTGGCGTCTACGTAGGAGTATAATATATATACATATATCTGTTTAACAATTTTTTACTGAGTTTATAAGTTTGTACATGAGTTCAACGTCATAAAGTGTCATTAGACGTCAGAATAGAATATTGAAGGAAACATTGATTTTCGTGAATGTGTAAAAAAACTCCCAATGCTTAATTCGTAATACCTTTGTTTGTGTGAAAATATTAATATTCTATTTATTTCTGCTGAATAGTTATAGTAAAAGGCCTTTTTACAACAGGAAATATAATTATTACTTCACATTATATCAATATTTCAGAAATATTTGTTTGTACGAAATTATTGTACTGTAATAAAGCATATTTTCGGGATTGTTTGATATAATTTTATTTTACAACACCACGGATAAAGGCTCTACGGTTCTTTTCAATTCGACGAATTCATCGTGAAAACTTCAAAAGTGATCTAATCCCTTTTGAAGCCTCCTTTTTACGCACCGATAAATATCATCCCATTGAGCTCTTTATCTTCAGCCATACGAGGTCTTTGTTCTTTTCTCGGTACGTTGACGGCTCTTGTAAGAATTGCTATTCTAAAACGAAGTTTTGAACTTCGCTTATTTGATTGCACGAAGAGACGAGGAATAACAATATGAAATAAATTCTGTATTTGTGAATTATCAATATATTCTTATATGAATTCAGCAAGACAATGATTTTGAGGTTTTAGTTGTTTCAAACATTTTGTTCTTTTACCCAAGAAATCATGATAATGTTAAAATTGTCCACAAAATGATGAACAAAAAGAACCTAAAAAATGCAAATAATACAAGTTTTTTTTATGAGGAAGAGAAAAATACACAGGTGGTTGATAAGTCCATAATCAATGGTGGTTGAGGGTAGGAGAGTTCGATGCCAAGTCAGAATGCTTGGAGAAGCAGTGCCATCCATGACAGTGTCTCGCTTTTTTGTTTGCCGAAACGTTTCACCGGAAACCAAATCGATGGCGAAGGTGCTCTCCTCATGCAGAAACTTCCTTTTGTTCAAACAGCAAAAGAGGAAGATGGCCCAGCGTCGAACCACATGACGATCGATTCGCGTTTTGCAACACGGACACGCACAAGATGCGCGCAATTAGGAATCCAACCCCCAATTATCTCGTACACGTCTTGTTATTTATTGAATATCATGAAACTGCTTATTTCTCAGGCAAGCTCGCATGTTGCGACGTGGGGGAAACCAGTATATATACATGCATATAAGTAAAAGCAAAAACACAAATTCACCAGCAAATTTTGGCATTACTTTTTCTTGTGTCTTTGTTTCATTATTTTCATTAATAACTTTTATAGGTGACAAATAGTTTTCTTATGAAATAATCTGTAATAAGCATTTATAATCAAAATAATATATAAGTCTATAATAAGAAATAAATTATCGTTTCTTTATATAAAAAAGAAGAATGATTTCGGAGTAATTTTGAATGTAACATTCAGAGATGATCAATAATATTGAATTGTGAATAATACCACGTACGCTCAATTTTCATTGCTCTGTCCATGATTGTCTCGGTTATCCGCGACTTTCTAGTTAATGCACACGCGTTCGATGGAACGTATTCTTCCAATTGCACGTTACTTCGACTTCGAGACGAATTTGTACTGCCTTCTTTGAATGCCAGTAACTAGAGTATGTCTGTTATTTATAGAACTAAAATAAGTATCGAAACTCAACCGCACTGTGCATCTTTTTTCTTCTTATTTAAATATTGACAGTGATTTTACATATTATTTTTTAACATTTCTTTTGCTTGCATATGAAATTGAAATCATAACTAATCTCGGTTTTGTCGTTTTATTCATTTTTATACACTCATGCAAAGTAAAAAAAATTAGAAAAAAGTTCTAATTGCAATTGACTAAACGTTGATTATACAAGAATTCGTTCAACATATAAACAGTATTTATTAGTAATATACTGAAGTGACTTAGTTAATTTTTCGTCGCGCTTAATGAGTGATTACCGCATGTAAAGAAAAATCGTAACGATTATTTCTTCGAATGTCATTCTTATTTGCATGAAATGAAGCGTGACACAATTATCGTGTGAGCCATGTAATGGCATCATTAGATAAAGATAAAAATGATTCGTTAATTCACCTCATTCGCGCATATACACAGTATTTAATAGTTGCTTTCACCATACCGAACGGCTGGTATTAGAATTATAATCAAAATACTCTTTTATGCGTATCATTATAGTTGGAACCATAGGGGCACGATTAAAATTATTGAATTGGAACAATAATAACGTTTATTCGAGTTCGCAGTTTTAGCTTATAATAAAATCCATAGTAGCTATATAAAACTAAGTGATGCGCTTAAACGTAAGGAATAATTTACACAAATGCCACCTCGTTGGACATATACTTAATTACATAATTCAAGAAACACTTATGAATCAGAGAAAGTTTTTTCTCTCTTTTCAACATTTACTAACAAACAAATTTTAAAAAGTGAAAAGAATATAATGCGTATTTTGAAAGAAACAAAAAGCAAATCAGAAATTTGTGAATGTACCCACGAGTATTCACATAATTAAATCGCGCAAATATTCGTTTCTAAGTGGTAGTTAAATACTCCGAGAATGTATTCATAATTTGTTATTCCTTTTTAAAGTTAACGAATTACATAAAATGACACGTATCGAGAAATTTCTCGCATTTGCATGCTGCATTCTCAATTCCACTGGAGCGTGAACGTTCTCGCAATTGCGCCTCAAGCTGGCTGTACCGGCGAATGGTAATACGCGTTCTCGCGCGCGCGCGAGCGCAGGTCATGATAAGCCAGCAGGCAAAGGGATGTCCGTGAAAAAAACAATGTGCATGTTTTGCGGAAGACCGTAATTTTTTGAAGGGCAGTTTTTATGATTCAGTATGATCTCAATCTATTGGAGAGCATCAACGATTACGAAGTCAAACGAGACCGTAATTGACGAGAAGATGAGTCCTTTGTGATATTAAACAAGTTTCATTGGCCCATCGTTCTCTCCCTTTCCTCTCTTCTCTCTCATTTTCTTTTTCTCTCTATCTTTCTTATTTTTCTGTGTCCATCTCGGTCTATCTTTATCGCAAACTGGACAACCCCTACTCGATGTTTTCTGTCTACTTGTGGTCGTTCTGTTCTACCCCTAAGAATAAACCGGATTCAACCCACTCCCTTATAATTTTCTTTCCAATGCACCGTGAGAAACTTGTCTGTAACACGCACACATTCAGAATTCCTCTCTTTCCTCGTTCTTCTCGCCTTTGATGAAAAAAACCTTCACTCTTTTATCTTGCATGTCAATTAGCCGGTTTTCAGGAACTCATTAAAGTCGTCAAAATGAGCCACGAAAATACCACCACATTTACACGTATTGTAACTGATTATTCCACTACTATCATGCACACATAACGTGAATGGTATTTGATTTTATGATGCTTCAATAAATATATAAAAGAAGGCAGAAAAAAAAATCATTATTTGCTTTAGAATTTCAAAAGTTTTAATTAAAATAACAGCAGCGAAGAAAAAAAAGGGGGAAAATAAACGGCAGAAATCAAAATGCAATCTTTTTTTAACGAACAGTAATTATTGAAACGAATTATTAATAAGTCTCTAATATTTTGCAAAGAGTGAGAATGGTATAATTAAAATCAAACAACTGTTTTCATTTGTATTTCTCTGATGTTTAATACTGTTCGCAACACAATGCGTATTATTGCAATTTATATAGAATAAGGGGTTTTATGACTCGGTATAATTTTAAAAGGGTTAATTATCATTAATGACTACTTTATGATGTTAAATACTTTAATTGTAACATTGTTCGCAATAAAAAACATATTAAGTGCAATATTATTATCGCAAAATTATAAGTTTACTTTTGCGTGGTACAATGTAAACAAAACCAAATATCCTTTTTATTTTTATTTTCATTTACACGTTTATGTTATTCTTTGTATTCAGATTTTTATTCATTTTAACGTTTTCTTTTATTGATGTTTTGCAATTTGACTCACAGCTATTATTCATATGTATATATTTTTGTTTCATTTCAATTTCTTACATATTAATATTTTATTTATTATAATTGATTTTTGTTTGCAAATATAGTTCATCATTATATATTCTACGTAATTAATCATTTCGTTGTTTTGTTTGTAATGGCTGACAAGCAGTATTACTGTTTGATTAGAATTATTAAGAGCATCGCAAGTTGAAGTTTGTGTTTTAATAATGATTGAAATGCACGGCACAAAAGAACGTAATTGATTTTCAATATTCGTTTTGAACCGCGTACAGATCTAACAATCCGGGTCACTATGTACTGCGATAGTGTCATTATGTAGGGTCAGGGCTGCAAACGAGAGAAGGGGCGAAACGAACAAATAAATCAATATGTTTGGATGATTCGAGGATCCGTGTCAAGCTTTACGAGATCGACGGATAATTAACAATCTATAAAGATCGACATGAAAACATATACTCTACTATCGTACTATAAACTTCTTATCATTCTGACATAATAATCAACTGATCTAGTTTTGCTATTTGTTCTTTCTGTTTTTCGTCATTATTCATCAAACTGATTTATTAGTAAACACTAAGCATTATAATAATTAAATAAATATCAACTAAATAATAAAATTTGATAAAATTATTTTGTATGAATCATTAAAAGTGTATTCATCAAAGTGCAAAGCATTAATTAGAAAATACAATTAAAAGTAATGAATTAAAAATCACTCGAGAGAAAGTTTTAACCGTCATGAGAATGTAATTTTTTATCCTCAACATTGTTTTCATTCATCCATAAACTAAATCTGTTATCAGGTATTGAACCATCAATCATCAAATAACTATTACAAATTCATCATCCGTTTATATTTTTCTTATCTTGCAAATGTGACCAACTGCGAGTTTCAGATTCCTCAACGAATAAACGATTCATTAAAGAGACAAACTTAACAGCGTTGCAAAAAAAGCTAACATGAAATAGTAATTAAAAGGGTTCAGGAAAATATTTGGGAATGGATTTGATGACGTTTCTCACAGCAGGTTGTCCAGATTGAATGGCCGAGGTGAAAGAAGCAAATGCCTTATATCGGGCGATGAAGTTGGCGAACGAATAGCCTGTCCAGTGAATAGGAAGTATTTTTTGCCGCAACGTCGAAGCGCGTACGTCGACTGCAGCAGAAAAGCCTGTAGCCGTAGGGGTAGCTAATGACAAAATCAATGCAACATAATTAGACATGGCGGCTGCCTACCAACCTACTACCTACCTAACTGCCAACCATCTTGCCGGGCATACGTCTGCGAACGACAAACGAAGCGACGACCGGGAATTATTGTAAAAACATCCCTCAAATGTGATCGATACGGCTTCGTTGCTAGTTCGCGTTGCCTTTTACGTTCGACCGATGAACAAGCGTCTTTCTTTTTCACCCTTAACAATTCGGAAACGTTCGCATTACACATAACGTGTTCCCCCTCTGTTTTTTTGCCTCCTTTTTTCGTATGTTTATTTTCACAAATAGACTCTTTTACGAGCTTTAGCCTTGTTTACTTGCATAAAACTTCCGCAAAACTATAGCCTTGAATATGGCGCGCGATTGCTGTGACACTCGATTACGGAAACACGTTAATATTTTATTCATCTCTCACTTCAATTCTAAGTATGTTTCCCTTTTTTCAGGACTAAATTTGCGAAATCAGCTTATTAATGTTATCACGTTTGTATTTAATGATTAAAGTTCCATTCAAGTCGCAGATGATTCAATTTAATTGTAAATGATGAATTATTAATCTACAGAAACACTTTGCCTTTCCGCTTCTGTTGCTTTACACTCAACGCTGTTATCGTTTTCACATTAATTATCTTATTTAAAGTGTACTTGGCGAACGTGTGCTTTCAGTACGTAAACGTATGACATTATATTGTTATCAGTTTAAGTAACATCGTGGTATATTGTTAAGTATAATATCGGTCTATATTGATTCGTTGTAAAAAAGCTTCTTTCTTAATGACTTTTGTTACGTTTTGTTAACTTATTAGAGGAACTATAAATAAGAACAAACTAAAGCCACTGTGCACAATCTTAAAATAATTTTAATATGCGAAACTTAAGCAGACGTTTAGAACTTTATATACAATTATACTTTTAGCTCAGAAATTCTGTCGTTTAATTTATCTATATAACGTTATACCAAGTCATTTTATATTACTTTTATGTCTAATTATTTTTCGGTTCGAGGAAGTAAGAATTTATGCCGACATTTTTTTGTTCTTTAATTTCTGTTTTTATTAGTTTCTTATTTCAACTGAATAATAATTGAATTTAAGATTGAAATAATCATGAAAACGCATAAAATTTTTCGATTCAAGTAAGTTCTCTGTATTTTCCCAACGAACACATCTTTCCAAGTAATCCTAGTGGCTCATTAGCTTATTGCTCAGTAAATATTGGTTGCCAGTGGCACGCACTACACATTCACTCCTTCATATAACAACACAATCGGTACTTGTACAGCTCTTTTAGTGCCTATTCCTTTACGATATTGCTTTACAATACACTTTGTTAAGTGTTGTATCTTACGCATATTTCATGTTCTTTTTATTTACTCACTTTATGATTGCATTACAATGTTATTTAAAGTTATGTCTCATTTTTAATAATCGATGTTAATTAAAATATTTTATTATTTATCTTCTTTAGTGAAACAAACACAATAATAATTGTTTGATTTGTAATTGATAGATATGTGCTAGTTGAAAATGATTGTAATTGAATACTAGTTGCAGTAAATGTGTTCAATTTTAACTACAGCAGTATTATAATCGATCGATTTATATAAGAAATGACGTTATAAAATCGTAAAGTAAGAGGAATAAAGAGGCTGAAGAATGAAAGACGATGGCGCGTTGTAACTCGTGCGACTCAATTTTCCAAGCGAGCTTAATAGTCTGACAATTAATCGACGCCTGTATAATCGACGATTGACTGAATTCTAGCCAGCCGTTATACACTAATGTTAAGCGATGATTGGATAAATATATTAGGCTTACTCATAATTTGTTTTTACAAGATATCACGGACATTATATATATACATTTTAATTACGAAAGCATCATCTTTTAAGCTACATTTTAGTGAAAATTTAAAAAAATTGGATTCTATTACCCAACACAAAAATTGTTTACCGACACATTTAGTGGATCGTTGACGGTTGCGCTTTGGCGCTCACTGAAGTTAAGCTGAGCTGAGCATGGTCACTACTTGAATGGGTGACCGCTCGACTTACTTGGATATCGAACGAGCGCTTAGCCACATGTCGTCACTCATCAGTGTGAGTGGAACGTGTAGGGAAAATGATCAGTTTGGGTGTTCGAGTCTACGCAAGGTGGCGCAACTATTCGAACTAAGTATCCTTCCAATCACACCGACGTGGTTCGGAAGTCACGTTAAGTCGGTGGTCCCGTAAGTATTCATACATACACACACCACCACAAACACTCATCACATGTTTACGTACACGCAATAAAAAAATTTTATTTTCGGTTGTCGAAATTTACTACTCGAAAGTAGTCCGAAGATACTCAAAAAATTACAATAATGTATGGTACTTCTAATTATGAAAAATTTGTCTAAGGACCGATAACCACATGAAATATATATGCATGCATAAAAATTATCTTTTTTTACAATTCGTTTATTATAACTAAAATTTATTTAATTGAGCTATAAAATGTGTATTTGTATATACAATTATAGCACTAGAAATACTAATTTAGTTAGCTTAAATACAACAGCATAGTCTCGACATTATTTCGTTTGAACCAATAATTAATTACGAACGACATAATTTTTTGTTTAGCAATTATAAGAAAGACGATCGAGAAAGAGTTGATCTTAAACGAGTTGTTTTAATTTGAGCGTTACATTATTTATGTTTGATATTTATTGTTACAGGAAGTATCATAGGGGAAACCATAGGGAGAAGCCGGACTGATACGTGATGTGCCTCGTGTATCAAATACCACAGACCGCAGACTGTACTATGTCCAATAATAAAACGTCTACCCACGTGAATATTATCTTACATTGCACTTCGTCCAAATTACATTAATAAACAATTTACAAAATTATCTCTCGTATAATTCGTATACAAAAAACAAATTAAATAAAACAGAACTCAATTTTTTTAGTGAAATCGGAATTTGTAATTAGAATTTAATTACTTTAAAAGCACCGCGCAGTTATTAATTCGCTCATTACGTTAGCTCGATTTGTAAGTTCAAGTTCCCCGATATCCCGCTTTGTAGCCACGGATAATTGACATGAAGAATTTCTCGTTACACGCAATTATGGTCTCAAGATTGAAATTGAATCGATGGTATCGATTCGCCAAGTCCACGCATATACAAATACAACAAATACAACCTACATAAACGGACTTTGAGAGTCTGTCAATGGTTATATTCATTTTGTATAAAACACGAAGAAGGTTACGTATATCAAAATGGAAGTATTTTGCAAAAGCATTGCTTCATCTTCATTCGTATTTTGTGTGTTAATGCGTTAACGGAAATTGAAAATGATCAAGTATATGTGCATGATTTCAAATTATTTTATGAATGATAATATGATGAGAAGTAAATTTCTCTGTTTACACAGTGATCTTATTTCAACTCTCTCATGGTCTCATTTATAAAAACCAGAGATGTAATTTGAAATTCCCTGTTATTGTAGAAGAAGTGTAACGTAAAATACAAATTATTGAGGAAATTAAAATTGTCTTTATTTCGTGAAATATTTATCTGCAAATGCAAATATAATTAGTCTATAACTAAAAACTTATTCATTAAAAAAAATTATTATTTAACTGAAATTTAAATTGATTGATTTTCAACTATTTAGTTTTTCTCCACTTTATGGTTATAATATAAAAAATGTTCAGAAATAAGAAATCTGGTGAAATGTACACACATTAATTAAGATTTACTCGGGTTAATTTATAAGCGTCTAAACTCGAAAGATTTATTACGCGTGTCGATCTAGATGTAATCGGACCTATAATGATTGAACTGTTTTTAGGTTATGAATCTTAAAAATGTCCGTGTTGTCGTAAAATCGGACAACAAGGACCTTTATTGTTGACAAGATGTGTTCCAAAAAAAAAGTAAGACAATAAAATGAAAAGAATTACATATGTTTTACGGTAACTTAAGGTAGGTACGTTAATTTATAATGATTGCATAATCAACATGATTGACGTTGCGACCGATTCTCGCAGCTAACGAGAACATGACGCAACATGGGAAAGACCTCGACAGGGTCCAGAGGTTCGATAAAGAATCCGATTGTTCGACAGATGGGATGATCGGCTTCTAACAGATCGTACATACCAGACATATATCATTACATTGTTGCTTCTAATTTATTTTTCACGTTATACAGATTCTTTGTAATAGTCATTCATTATTTTAGTTAAAGAGTTAAACACAAAAAGATGAACAAACAAATATTTTCTTTTATTTTTATTTGTAATTATTATTTTTATTTCTACCCTTTGCGATTTTTATTAATATTTATCTCAATTATTCAGTTAGTTTACATTTGTCAGAGAATATAATTGTTTAAAAATAATTTTCGAAAAAGGATATATTCTTTAAAATGGAACAACTAAGTATTTTTTTATTTCTTTTTTCCTTTAATGAATGAAAATGAAAAGTTTTTATGTTAGAACATCTAAGACATCGGTCTTTGAGAATCCAAACGAATCGCCTATCAATAACGCTATCCTTAAATAAAGAAGCAATTAAATGACTCACACGTCCGATGATTAATCGAATGATATTCCGACATTATTGTATACGGAATTGGTATATACACTAAAAGGAATTTTTTCATAAGTTCGACGAACTGTGCCTGAAAAGACAGTCTTTTCAAGCCCCTTCTACTATATCGAAGGTGTACATTTAGGAAACATAAATGACGTCAAGAAAATATTATATTCCAACTTTTGAAATCCATGGAACACACAGAAAGTTGTGATTTACATATAAAACAAGAGATATTGCACTCATTAAATTTCGTTAATCAAGTAAGATAAACATATATCGAATAACAAAAAAAAGCACAAGAGCATAAAAAAAGAACATTTAATTAACATAAAGTTATTATGATGAGATGCTGATTCACAAAATTTTGTAATAAAACATGTATCATACGAAATTAACAATTATTCTAGTTATTAAATCAAATTTATAACTCACGATGTAATCGCGTAATGTAAATTGTTCGTAATTTATTTAACTTCATTCCACATAAAAATGTAATCATGCATATAAATGTTTATGTCTTAATTTCGTTGTAAAATAAATGATAATGATAATTGCATTAATATCTTATTGAGCAAAACATGTAAACAATATTTTGCTCTGAAAGAAATAATCGAACAATTTGAATTGGGCGCATTTTACATAACGAATAAAAAGTCGTTGCATATTCAGATTGATTTATTAAACGTAAATAATAATAAATAATTTTGTTTTCATTTTTCGGTAATACATTCTTTGGCTCTATTTTGATGATAGTGATAATTAAAGTCTCTTTCAAAATATAGATTAGAACATTCTCAAGGATTTAGAACATTCTAAATCTTTATTACGTATCAAAATGCATCAAATGAAGTTATATATATACTTTATTCGATAAAAGAAGAAAAAGAAGAAAAGAAAAGAAAAAAAGCAACTGCGAATAAATTTGTAAGTTCGCAGCGATAAATTTTTCTGTTATATCGAAAAGGAATTTAGAGAAAACAGCAAATGAGCTGCTCGATGCCTTAAGGCGTTCAGAACTGGATCTATACACTATATCTGAGGTTTCAGCGTACATTTTGAAGCTATTTAAATAATTAATGCCGAGACACACATAACTCTGTGTGAGTGTATATTAATAGCGTCGAACTCGGGACATTGTTTTTTCTTCTCTTTCATTTTCTATTTTATTTTATTATTTGTCATTTTTTGTAGTAGTAATTTGTCGAGAAGTCTTGGGATATCATAAAGGTGAATAAAATTACAACGAAGAGAGAAAGAGAGGAAGAGAGAGTGAAAAGAAAAAAAAGGAGCTCGATAAAAGATGTGTCAAACACTTACAGGCGACGCACGAAAGATTTAAATGACACATTTATTTACTCCCTCTTATAATATTGATTGAATGTTAATGAATTTTCATGAGATAATATCTATGATTCTAAAATCCATTGATCAAGTTGTGTTCTGCACAGATTTACATACTAGTTGTCGAATTAAAAACTTTTTTCGATCGCTAATTAGAAATCAAGCTTAGATAAAAATAGATTATGAGCAAAACAATATAGAGATTCATTTCTTTTTTTGTTCAATTAAGTCATTATTCTGATAATTCAACTTTTCGAATTAATGTTTTTAAATTTATCTAAATTCAGTTGGCTATAGTAAAATATTATAGCCAAAATTAAATAAGTATTTTGACTTAACAAACAAAATATTTTAAGTGCGTATGAATGTTGATGCTGCAAAGAATTAAGGTGGATTAATTTGATTTCACGCTTATCAGTGGATCAAAGAATGGTGTTTGAGATGAATCGGGAAAACACCGGCTTATTGATAACAAGTCCGACAAGTTGGTTGTTGTGAGTGTTCAAGTTGGGGATCGCTAGTCTATGGGGAATTGAGATTATTCGACCGGTCAATTTGAGGGGTTTGAAAGAATGTTGAGCATTTCCTGTGACAATATCATGGTTGGTTCACGCTAGAATCAGTTATCAAAAAGTCAAATCTTGTTTAACGGGTAGGGGAAAGAAAGGAGGTTTTTCTCATCAAAGTACGGTCATTATTTTTCGAAGATTTCAACAGTCGTTTGAAGGAAACTTTCTGTCGGCAGTTATAGTCACGACAATTTTTGTTATTTAACCGACTGTTTTTATTGTTTAGTTTATTGACTGATACTTTCTAATAGAAAATCTTACATTCCATTTTACGTTGAATACAAATTGGATGACCATTTAAATATATTTATGAAATTTATTGCACCCTTTAGGTTTAAATTATCTTCTTCAATTTTCTTTTTCGTTCCACGATCCACCGTTGAAATACTTAACACAACGCATGTCACTGCCATTTAAAATTAAGAAATTAGGCACAGAATATATAAAAAAATCTAGAAAAAAATATTAAAATTTGTTGTATATTATTAACGGTCTTTCAAAATATGAAATACGAGCCACTGTTTTCTATATTGATTTCATAATTTTCAAAACATCTTAAAAGCTTAAAAGAGAATCTATTTTCCATTTTTTTTAACTTTTATTAAATTCGAAAATATGAAAAATCGTTCGCATCAATTACGAAGACATTAATTTCAAAATAACTGAATGATAAATTTTTCAACATTTTTTTCAGTAAAAACAACAAATCAAAATTCATAAGTTAAGAAATGTTTACGCGTGAAGTTTATACATTGACCATTCAGCACTTTAAACAATGCATCTTATAATGTCCTTTTTTTTCCAGTTTCTTTCTTTTTTCGCCGTTGTTTACGCGTCATTTTTGATTTTCAATAGTGTAATTGTGAATCGGACGTTTTACCTGGAAGATAGATTGGAACACACTTTTTCAAGGCTGTTGGGTTATTTCAGCGTGAGAGATTTGATTTTTTGGAGGCATTCGAAAAACTGGCAGGTCACCAGCAAAAGCGCTTCCAGATGCGCATAAGAATCGTAACGGATCGTAAACCTTATAGTTGGTCACATTGTTGTCTGTCCACTAAACACTATTCGCGCGTTTCCTCTCATCTCTCTCTTTCTTTTTCTCACTTTTTCTCTCGGACCCCATTGTGTCAGGTCCCATTTGAGCAGAGACGCCGCAGAGCGGAGAGTCCTTTTTCGTGTGAGTTCTTCTCGGAACGCGGCAGAAGCACGACTGGTTTTCTCATTGTCCGGAACATGCTATGGGGTCCCAATTCGAGACCATGTATATCCTGCGGAAAATCTCGCTGTAAAATACGCATAGAGAACGAGAAGGAAAGAGACGGAAATAGATTGAGAAGGATGATTGTAACGAATTCACGGCGATCTACTCGAATTCATAAATTTCTCCAGCAGGTAGTCTTTGAACACCTGTGCGAGTTGTTAATAATGATGGTCTTATTCTCGCATCTCATATCCTCCGACTCTGTTTTTGTTTTGCTATGAAAACGATGGACATTCCTCATCACGGATGTGTTGTTTTGATAATAAGGTGAGATTTTCGTTGGGCCCCCGAAGCTGGTATATTAGAAACACTCAGTTTTTTTTTCTCTTTTTTCATTTTTTCTCGCTCATTCTTTCTCTTCTTTATGAATGTGATTCTTAAAGTTGAGATTTGAAAACACAAAAAAAGGCAGAAAGAAAAAAAAGTCTTTGATTTTTGTCCTCTCATTTTCTCTTATTTTCCCATACCTCGACGTTAATTGTGATTGTTTTATTGTACGTCGTTTAAAAAAGTTGTACATTTTTCTACGCTATTGTCAAACTGTTTATTTGCACGTCGTTTTTTTTACAAGCACCGGATAATAAAATCGTAACTATTCTGTCGGTTTATTAGACGCTTTGCCGGTGCATGTTTTTTTTATGTTACTTGCACGTGCTGAGCCTCAATACAGTGCTTTTTTTTCTAACGGTTCTATTTTAGTACTGATTTAAAATTCTCTTTCTTTTAAATAAACCATCCAAGATTGTCATTTGTTCAATTTATACATATAAATATAAGTAATTGTACGGAAAAATTAATTCGATTATAACATACATCGATTAAGTGAAATTAGCCTATGAAAATAACATATTTTATCAATTCACATAAATTATCCATATAATTTCATACAAACAGTATAAATTGTGTTCAGTTATTAACCGTTGAGCAAGAAAGCATAGGCGTAAGTGATTTCAATGCTCGACGAATAACTTTGTCGTTGATTGCTGAGGTGAAATACAATTTTTTATCACAAAATTGTTCGACCATCCCATCTCTCGCATAATAAAAGCGTTCCACTGCTGCAATGTATCTGTCAGCTGGATTTAAATACAAGACGTGTTTGTAATTATTGAAAAACAATTATAGACATTTTTGTTCTTCTACGTCTTGGCTCTCTTTTTCTTCGTTCCAAGGAACAGGTCGCGGATATATCAATGAGCAGTTATTCATCGAATGGCAATTATTGGTTGATTGGTTTGATTTGCTATTCGTTTCGCGTCGCCATTAGCCACAAATTACTTAATCCCGATGCTAATCGTCGTTTCAGGGGATCGTGTGCAATTGGCGTGGGAGTTGAATTTACTTGCGTGTTTGCGATGATCTACACACCTTCGTGGTAAGAGTGTTTTCTCCTTTTCCTATATACGTTTACGTATTTCTTTTGTACTCTTATGTTTCGCGCAAAAGAATTAAAAAGAAAAAAAAAACACTCACAACGATAATGCAGATTCGCGGAGGTAAGAACGCCTGAAACGTTTGTTTGTGTTACAACGCGCGAGGTTTTTCTTTAATGCCTCCCCCCTGACTTCTTCTCGTCCTTTCAATACATAATACTCTCGATCTGATAATTATTTCACTTAATTGCATTTACGCGCAATTACCGCTTCGGGCTTTGTTCGACCTAGCAATACCTTTTTATTACAAATTGTTTAGCGGCTTTTATATTTCGAAACGTGGCATTTCAATATACATTACGAAACAAATTTGTTTTATTTTTATTTTATAATAGTTTTTTTTTTAAACGATTTCTTATTTCAATTACTTTTTCAAAAATCTTAATTGGTTTTCACAAATTGTAATTACTGGCGAATTGCATATTGCATTTTAGTTGTATACAAGTGTAACACACATGTAATTAAATAAGTAAACTATTTTGCTAATGATTTAACGATTTAACGATGGAAAATTGTATTGAGATTAGTTTATCATTATTTACAATAATGCATAAGAAATCTACACTAATAGTCAATATGTAAAGTACATAATATAAATAAATATATATTTTTTAGTGCTCAAGATCACGAAGCGTGAAATAAAATTACACGAATGATTATCGTTGGTAATTACAAAAATCTTGACAACGTTCGATAAAAAAAAACAAGAGTTTAATTGCCGAAGAATTTTAATTGATTAAATGAATTCTATTGATAAATGCCTGACATTGACTGCGCGTTTAAGCGCGATATATTAATGACAATACCAGAATACATACATGCATATACATGTATATAAGAGGCAAGTTTAAATCAAATCTATTTATGCGTAAAAGATTTTTCGGAGCATTGGTAAAATGATTGAGATTATTCTTCGTCGACTTGAAAAATGAGTTTGAGTTGATTTATCAGCGTTTAGTTTAAAGTCATGTGCGCTCGTAAAAGGATCCATTTGTGCGGCTTTTCAAAACGATAATTATGTCAGTTCAGAGTCGTGTCACGCGACAATTCCGTGCAGGCAAATATCTTATCTGCCGTTTAATTGTACATTGTAGTCTTAGTGGAACGATATTAAAAAAAAATGTAATTATAGTTGTAACAGACGTTAGTGGCACGAATGAATTCGACACGAGCATTGTTTGTATATGTATTTCTGTGTAATTGAATTCGCGCTTTTTAGAATAAGACTTCGCAAACTATCGTATAATAATCGAACGAAATAAAAAGATACAACAAGTAAAAATAGGAAAATGAATGCTTGATAAAACAAATCACAAGTTTAGACATTCAATTGCAACTTTTGGTCTTTCAATTTAATTGAACTTAATTTAATGAGCGCTCTTCATAACTCTCCTCGAAAAACAAAACTTTTCGTTTAATCAAACTTGTTGTTTGTTTTAATTGTTTAAATAGACAATTCAATTTCACTTCTTATCATCGATTAAGAGTAACAATTTATATTATCACTGAGATTATTATCCTCATTTAAAAATATATTAAAAATAATTGCGGATATTAAGTTTTCAGTCACTGTAAACGTATGCTCGAGATACTATTAATTATTTAAAACAATATTCGGACTTCATATCAGTTCATTCTGGTACTGATTTCTATCGCGTTATTAATTATCGAACCAACACCCGGTGGTCGCGCGATACGATTTCATTAATCATTTCTTTGATCTTTATTATTAATACGATTTTTACATTTTATTGTTTTTATTATTTAATTATTTCATTTAATTATAATCATTTTTATTCGTCAGTTAACTAAAAGCATCCGATGTATTCGAGCAGTATAAAGCGTCTACAATAAAGGCGATGAAAAGAACAGAAATTTCAAATAAGAAAAAAAAGGTAAAAACGAGAGATACAAAAAGGGGAGGTATACAAGAAATTAAAGGTTCGATGTTTGTATTGACAAGCGGCGTTATTTTGTAAGATGTTTAGTGAACGCCGAGTGATAAACGTAAATGCAACCATGCTGGTGAACCATTTGGAGTTTGATCTGATTGGACGGCGATAGTCCCGGGAGCACGTTTCGCTCGCGGCAAAAACTAGTTCGAAGCGAGCTCACGATCGGCATACCGGCGACACGTCGCAAGCTCGTCTTTTAAATCACCGACAGACACTTCAAGGTTGCCGATAACTCGTGCATCATTAACACTCGTTGTGCATCGGTCATTGCTTTTCTCTTCGCAAGAAACATTGATAACAAAGCATGCGCGCTCGCGCGAGCACACTCATATATCAACTAATCTATTAACTAAACATAAAGTCAAAAATGTCAGTAATATCTCCTTTTTTTCCTTTCCTTTTTTCTTACTTTCATGAAATTTAATGAAAAATGTCAATGCGAAATTTACTGTAAATTCTTTTAAATGTAATTTTAATATATTTTAATTTTTTTAACGAATTGATTAATCATTAACAGTAATCGCGGTTTAATTTGTCGATAGATTTATTAATTTTTTTCAACGAATTTATGCTCAAGAATTAATTTAAGCTTGATTGAAAAATGGTTATTGAAATAATGTGTGATAGAGTTGAGCAAATCATAAGGAAAAAAAGAATTAAGTTTAAATAATGAAGGTGTAATTTAACAGCTCAGTAAAAAACAATTTAACCGTAAAGTTAAGTAAAAAGTGTAGTCAACAAATTCAACCTTTGCATTGAAACGAGTTGGGGAGTCAACGTCGTCGCGACATCATGCGCGAAATATGCGAGGTGTGGCCAAGAGACCGCACGCGGCGCCCACGTTGGGAATTGACGTGCGGCGTTTGGTCACCATTAAGTCTGAGAAACATGGCTGCATCTTTCTCCTTCTCAACATATTTGAAAAAAAAAAATCAAGATATGTTTATGATTGTTTCATTTCTTTCACTCCAATTTTCATCGGTATTACTTTTATTACTCGAAGCGTTAAGTAGCAAATAATTTGAAAGGCAGATGATTGTGTTCTGCATATAAGCAAAAAAAGTAATAAATATACAAAAAATAATAATAATCATAATAATAATGATACAAATTACTTCGACATTTTTTTCTTTAGCACAATTATAAAACAACAATAGAAATGCAACGTCTATAGTATTTTATTAACGCGAATCGAATTAACACAATTTAAAGAAGTTTACTTGTAAATTTTTAATACAGCATATCGTTTCTTTAGTTTATAAAATAATTGTTTATTCAAAAGAAAGGTTCTTGTCTTTATTTTATTTATTCTCTTCTTATTATTGTAACATTATTGTAATATTTTACACTTGCCTGGTACAATAAAAATTAATTTTATTGATTCAGAAATGACTTTATATGTATATATTATAGCGGCTAATTTTCATCGACATGATATTCTAAATAATTATATTTTATTTATTTAACAATATTATTCAATAATAAATTAAACAATATATGTTCAATCTAAGCAAACAGTTCTAATTTTACGTATCATAAATGTTTTATCACATCAATACACGAAGGCGTACAAATTATTAAATAGGAGAAATAGCCTTCAATATATTTTATAATGTTATTTAAAGAAAATAAAGCATACTCAATGATTATATACTTGAATGCAAAATGATCAATATTTTATATAATGAACTTTAAAAGCATTTGAATAACTTAGTTATGTACAGAATAATAATTTTAATTATAACAGCGCAAGATCGATTATTGAATAGAAACATATATCAAATTCGTACATACATATTGTATATATCTATAAAACTTATGAGCTGGTAAACATGTCTGGTAAATATTCTAAAATACATCTCCTTTGAATATGACGGAATTTTTGTTTTCATTAAAGATGCTAATTTATGGATGTGTAGGAGATACATTTTACAAAAATTTCTGTTATATAAAACTGATTATAACAAGACATGTTTTAAATTTCACACGTAGAATAAATAAGAAATGTTAATTAATTAAAGTTAATCGTATTAAAGCGAATGATTTTTATGCTGAATGTCTTATGCGAATATTGTGTGTTGGTGTGTGCACTTATAAAGCTTGACTTTATTGATTCGTTATCTATCTGGGATCGTAAAGAACAGTAATTTCTATAGATGGAGTATATCAATTAATTTCTCTGATATTCAAATGATGCATTTTGCTAATCTTACGTCAATAACACAGCGACAAAATTGTTATATTTTGAGTCATTCGACAAGTCAAAAGACTAACGTATAAAAAAACACTAAATCATAATCATAAAAATGTAATTTTTAAGCACGTTTTTAATATGCAACATTATCTTCGGAATTTTCTTTCAAACTAATTTAAAGTTACAAAATAAAACAACCTTTAGTCATATATTTATTCATAAAAATACTTTGTGTCTTGAACTACATTCAACGATTGTTATAAAAGGTAACATTCGAATTAAGTCCACATGACAAACATTTCAATTTTGTTTGCGACTTCAACATAACGCGTCTCATCGTCCGGCTTTTCTGATGTATGAAGTGATCTATTCGGAAACCTAACGAATACCACTGTGACGTCATGCATAATCGCACGCTAATCCCCAAAGGAGACGTACAAAGAAGGATTACCCACCATGAATTAATTAAAAATTAGCACGCTGCTCAACCGTTCGTTACCGTAATCTAATTCTTCTGATGCAAATGCTACGGGGTCTCTTATAACTACGTAGCATTTATACATTCTAATCAATAGACGAGAGGAGATAAAAATAAAGAACAAGATGAAAATGAGAGAGATAGAGAAGATAAAAAAAATATAATAATGCGAAAGAGAAAGAACTGATGAAAAGAACACTCGGAAAACAAATCGCGAGTGTACGAAATCCTGCCGGGTGTTGGTCTCACTTATTTAGGGCACGCCGTGCCACCTTTTGTCTCGTAATCCCTAATCCACAATCAGGACCCATTGTCCGGAAGTAATGTCATGGGTCTCTCTCCCCCTCCCCCGATTTCTCCCCGTGCATCCACGTGATACGTGAACACATGTGTTTCAACAGACTGATGGGACTGCGAGCATTATGACAGATTTTCAATCGAAACAAAAAAAAAAGAAAAAAAAAGAGAAAAGGATGATTAATCGATAATCGCACTATTCAACGTCACCAGGATTGATTATTGTTTACATTTATTATTAACGTTGAAAAGTAATTGTAACGAATAAAATATTATACGATTAATCATAAGTAGTCATAGACGAAACAATTTCATTGTTCAGCTGCTTGTGTTGTATTGGATGATTATTTAAAACTAAGGTTGTAGAACTAATGAAATACACAATGATTAGTGATACAGATAGATGAGTGATATATCAAATGTGCTTGTTGGTAGTTATATCAATTATAAATTCGTCCAGTGCATTCAATGTTACATCAATTGTTTGTTATAAAATATAGTTGATTTAAGTGACTTTTTATTGAATCATACACAGTAGATAATGTTTAGCTTTGCTTAAACTTGAATTAATTATCAATTCATACAGTACAGAAAATTGTCTACTAGCTGCAATTTACCATTATAATAACAAAATACAGTTTATAGCACTCTTGCCAACTTCATATCGTACAAAAAAGACTTTACCGTACTCGTGACTGCGTCACTCGTACAGAAAAGTCTTTTCTGTACTCTATGAAGTTAGCACTCGTACAATAAAACGTTTACCACAGGTGGCCTGACGGCCACTAGTGCTGAAATATACTATTTTCTAACCACAAAATGTACAATAAAGTGACTATGCGCTAGCTTTCTTTCAGAAAGCAGATCTTCTGTGAATATCTGTAATTACATGATCAAATGAAACAAGTTACTTTAAAAGTCAAGAAGTATACAGACTAAAAACTACAACAAGCAAGGAAAGTTTTGGTGAAATAATGAAAAGATGATTAGTTGAATGGCAAGAAACAATAATCATGGAATCTTAAAAAGAAACTGCTTAATTGGAGCAAATTATTTTAAGAAGGAGGGAAATAAGGAATTGTCTGTGTTCTGTTTAAGAATAAAAAAAGGTGGGGGAAAATTGCGATAGAAAGAGATAGAAAAAAAAGTATGACATCCCCACTTGGTTAGATATCGCGTGCGCAGAAACGGAGCATCGTTGCATTTGTGAGTGTATGTTTTCTGTCTGAAGTATAAAGTAGATGTTAGAATAAGGCGACTTTCGTTGTGTATGTTGTGGTGTCACGACGCGCAGACGAGGAGAAATCCTGCCCTCGAGGCAGATTGACGCCCAGCGAGAAAGAGCTGATCGCTAACTCTATTGTCACAGCCGTTAAATATTATTTCGATGCCAAGCACGCCTCATACGCGCAAATAACGACACGTCGATTAATGCCGCCGTCGTGATATTAATAGCGACAATCGTATTTGCATCTTTTGTGTCTCGTTCGACGCAAGAAAAAATTAAGAAAAAAAAAATCCCGCAAGTCAACTTAAGTCTTTATAATTCAAATCGCAATTATAACGATTCCGCGAACTCCAACGATTCTTAATCGTTCGACTAAGTCAGTTCATGCGATGACGTTTACTAGCAATATCGATTGCTAGATTATGTAATGTCATAATTAATAGTTGACGATTAAAGAGAGAGAGAGAAAAAAAAAAGAATAGAAAAAATCGACTCACATCGTTCCACTATGAGTTCGATTACGTCAGTGCAGTCGAGTTAATATCATTTAAACATTAAAAGCAACCTTAAGTCTGTAGTGTTGCAGATAAATGTCGATTGACAATAGACATTGAGTTGTTAATAAAGTCGCGCGGGTAAAGTGTTTATATATACGACTTGCTGAACCCGGAAAAAGCACACGGACGGTTGATTCGACCGTGACACGGGTCGAGTTTACGAATGCAAATTGTCGACTAATAGTTCAGCGCGCGTTTTCCACCTCGAATAAGTTTTTCCTTGTTTGACGAGGCGATTAATTAATCAAACCTACACTTTGTCAGCTTTATAATCGTTAAATCATACTTTCATTGAAGTCATAACTTTGAACACTTAATCAAACCAAACGAAAATGGTATAACCACAAAGAAGTGGAATAATTTCTCATTCGGTTTAATTAAAATCATCCCTTGTGTTTATATCGATTAAAATGGATACAAAATGTGATTACTTGGTCTCCCTGTTTCAATTGCTTTTGTCTTTGGTTCGAAAATAATGGAACAAAGGAGATTATGTTACTGGTGACCAAATGGAAAATTTCGTCTCGGATGTATTCTAATTTAATACTTAACACGATTACAATAAGAGAGGAGCGTTACGTAATTAAGTTTTGGCCTGTGGATGAATGAAGCGATGGTCGACTACCACATTGAATCTAATAGATGAACATTGGTCGTTTTCGACGAACCACAGGCGAGTGGAATAGCAGCGATAATCGACCTTGAGATATAATTAAGTCACTAATGACCGGCACCGGGAAGCCGAGCGCTTCTACCGCCACAGCTTCGAGCGTCAGTAATTATTGAATAAAATAAACACCTAGGCGGGCGCAACTTTTTTTTTCTTTTCCTTTTATTCTATCAATTTCTTTTTGTTTTTGTTTTTTCTGTTTCTTTTTTCGACGCGGCAGCTTTTTGACTGTCTGTCAAAATCATAATTCGATCGTGAATGAAGGGGAGGGCAGAGTAGGGCGTTTTTGTCCGGGTGAATGTTCGTTATTCGCGTGAGCTTACAAATTTAAGTCGCCGACGAAACAACGGATGACCAAAAATTGCGCACCAATAATGTAAGTGATTTTCGTATCAGCAGTGTCGGACTAATGCAATTAGTCTCAACACATGCACAATTCGCTGATTCGATGGGAAATCTAATAAGTGTTAAGACTCTTATACGCATTAGTGAACTTGTCGTGCATTCATTTGTGTCACAATTCATTTACGCGACATTTGACTGTATGTGTGTTCTATTGCTAGCATGCTGGCAGGTCTAATTAAATTGTAATTCGCAATTTCGAAAATTCCACGAAAAAAAAATAAATAAAGGAACAAGTTGAAGAAGAAGAACAAGGAGAAAAAGAAGAAGATGAAGTATTTTATGATTGCGTTTAATCCACTTTATCTGAAAAATACATGTTCCTTCTTCCCTTCATCCCGAAATGCGGACGGGATAATTTAATAGCTGGACAATTAGACTGACGACTCGATGAGACGAGGTTATCTATAATGTAAATGAGAAGTAATGCCACTTATAAGGAGATTACTTCTTTTCGGAATTGCAGAATTTGAGTTGGGGAAAATTCTTGTGATAGAGGGATGTGCAAAAATGACTTTCAGATTTACGTAAAATGTAGTGTACGTTAAAATAAATACCCTTGACTAATAAAAAATCAGCGTAGTTTAAGCATTAATTGAGATTAGTTGATAATAGATTATGATAATAAAACGTATTATGTGTACATAAAAGTATTTGTGGCACGACGTTGACGACGTATCACGGATTCCAACAGACGTCGTAAAGAAACCGGCTGTATTTAGGCTAACGGATAACGTAACCTACAAAATTGGAAACGACCAAAAACTTTGAGACGGATCATTTGAATAAACTCGGTGGGCGTAGCAATTCTGTTTATCGCCAAACTCCACGCAATCGATGAATCCGCAAGAGTGCAAAATTAACACTTTCTTATGCGGATTAATAATTAATTTCGACCGCCGTGGTATATTTAAATAAACACGTTTGTCTTGCAAATATACGACTGAATTGGTCGAGAAGGCTTCGCTTCGCTGGGTAATTAGTCTCCGGAAGTGAATTTTAATATTAATCACGTAGGTGTATAGATATATATGTACGTTTATGACAATTTATGTGTGTTTATATATTAAGCTTGTATGAGTGTGGCGCAATCGGCATGAATAATTAAAATGACGGATCGGAAAAAATGTTAATCAAAAAAGTTTGGGTTATTCAAAAATTTTTTAGACTCTTCGTATAGGCGTTTGTAATTTAATTTTTGTGTCCAATGATTTCGTGATATGTTTGTGTGCGATCCTCTTACAAATACTTATCAACTGAAAATTAGTCACCGGAAATCACTAATTACCTCACACTTGGAACACACCAGGTATAAGTTGGTGAATTAATTTGACGATCTTTTCGTCGTTAATGTCAGTGAGTTTGTGTTCGATTTGATCTACGATGTGAAATTTAAATGATAAGCTGTCTTGCGGATAAAAGGTTGCTTTTCTAGTTTCCGTTTCACTCTAACTATGCTTTCATTGAAATGCAGATTTTTCGACATGTTTATTTATACATTGTATTATTAATCATGTAAGTACAAACATTTCATTTATGTTTGTATGTATGAACAATTATTTTAAATTATTAAAATAATCAAGAAAATTTCAAACAAAATTGATAAACCTTTTTTTTATTTTTATCGCAAAGAGTAAACATCAAGTAATGCATTGATATAGATTTTAAGCAGATTACTCAATTCCAAGACAAACAAACTGACAAGAGAAGAAACTGTCAAATAATTTTATCATCAGCGACTTATTGACAGGATGTTCCTATTTACAGTATTTATCATTGTGAGTTTAGCGAAAACGTCACTGAAGAAGGAGTAAAATGTCAAGCTTGTTAATCGTAACTTTCGGTTGATCTTGTATGAACATTTTCATAACAATGCAATCACGCGTTAACCCAAGACACACTTGATTGAAAATGCACATCTTTTCTTTCTCTGTCTCTGTTTTTCTTTGCATAAGTCAATGCGTGCAGGAAAAAAGTGTCGACATCTTTTATATCGGGAGACCGACAAATGCCGAAGCCACGCGTGCCAACAGCAAACCATAATGAACACACAAGTTATGCGAATAAATTTGACGCCACATTCGTACCAGCACGCGCAATTTGCATCCACTGTAAGGGTGTGCTCGAGGAAAAAAAAGAAGCATCTCGCGTGGATAGAAGAGAAGTTACCTGTCTTCAAGTGAAGGTAACAGGTAACTAGGATCAATGATACTTTATTTATTGCATATGTAAAATGCATCTCGTTTCAGTGTTGGGATGCAATTTTTGCAAGAGCTTTGGTGCGTTTCAAAAGACGACACGTGTCGGTGGAGAGGCATGATGGTGTATTTTGAGTGGTGTTTAGAAGAAAGATCAATAGCCGATTGACTTGTTGTGGAAGAAATATTGACATAGGTATTGTTTTCTCGAGTAAACGAATGTTTGTCGTGGGTGAAAAAAGTTTCGAATTGCACATAAGACATGATTTGTCACGAGAAATAGATTGAAGAGAGATGAAGAAAGAGTATTAAAGAGAGATGAAGATTCAAATAAAATTATCATTGATGAAATCATTTTTCAACGAACATTTTTCCGGGATACGCGGTCATCCGATAATCGCAAGAAGTTATCATTAATGTGTACCATTTTGACAGCATATTCATTAGTCATACAATTATGAAATGTCGATGATAGGTAGATTACACGCTTTTAATCTTTTAATTTTCCTTGTCGTTTTTCTCATTTTTTTTGTTTTCTACTTTTTTTCGTAGATGTGAAATATCTTTCTTCGACAATGATAAAATCATATCGGAACTTCAAATGACAACTGAGTAAAAATATGTATTTTTTAAAAAAGAAAAAAGGAGATTAGAAAAAAACGTTTTAGAAATATGACGATAAATTGTCACTTTTTGTGTTTCGTTTTTTTCCCCCGTCTCTTTTCTGAGTTCACTTTATTCAGAGACTTTAATGCCGGAGATCCGACGGGTGATACTGATAACACCATCACGCACTTACTCACGACTCGCGCCAAGTTGCTCAAAAACCGTGAAAATGAACATCTTCGTTTTGCTTATCTAATCTTTCGGATCGCGTGTAATCCGGCATGTTAACGATACATAACGCTGTATAATGAACTCGAATGTGCATGCAACTTTTTTTTATTCTTTTTATTTTATAATTACACGATATTTTTCCGCTAAATTTACTCGCGACTTTTTGTTTCTTTTTTCATTCCCGTTTATTTTGCACTTCTTCTTTCATAGATTTCTGCATTTAAACATTGTCACTGCATATTTCTATTTATTGAAATAATCAATTTGCACTCAACTTATTAAATGCAGTCAATGATAAGATTAATCAGAGGATCAAAACAGTTATTTTTCAAAGCTTTGATTTTGTTTCCCGTCAAAGTGTAATCATCAATGATGATGATGATGGAACGTACCTGGGTACATATCCTAGGAACGTCCAAATCCTTGACAAAGGTACTCCGCACTATACATGTATCATCACTGTGCTTGGCAATCACACAAACCAATACTTGAACTGTCTCACGCACTTGATCATATCATCTATCACCGAAATTGTGTACCCGGCGTTAATGGTTTTGGCTATCAGTTGAATTGCTGACAAAATAATGATTCAAAACAATTTGAATGACGACTTCGTGTGAGGGCATAGGAATCTATCGACACCAAGCATCAATCACAAAGTCGACGATTGAAATAATTATGATAATCATCATCATCATCAACAACAAGATGTTGCTGCAACGTGATTGTGATGATTGTCGTCGTCGTTGTTGTTGTCACGTCACAAGAATTTGTCGTAGGGTGCGAGCGACGGCAATAACGTTGATAGTAGATAGATAATGGCTATTTGCATGACTTCCGGACATGTGGAAGAGTTCGTTTAGACAGTGACACTAACCCCATCAACCGGTCACTGTTGCCTTCTAACCCTCAACCTTTCAACGACAAATTTGCGTTCACGCACTCACTTACGGCCGATTTCGCGAATACCCGGCTTGATATACCACTGATTTTTTTTTGCTTGTATCACACCTTGATACTTCAAAAAGCGACAGTGAACAAAAATACTAAAACCGATGAACAACGTGGTTTGGTTTGAGAAAAACAAAAAAGGGGGGAAACGAGAGAGTTGTGACCGGCTTCCTTCGTTTTTTTCTGACTTCTTCCCCGCGCACTAAAATATTTCGCGAACAAAACGGTTAGATAATTTGGCGTCGTTGAGTAGTAATTAGCGTGTTCCAATGGGCTCTTATTTATCTCTTTCTCTCACACATGCACATAAAACACACACAGCTTTTGTCCGTGAGGAACGCGAAAAAAGTTGACGTTTTAAAAGGAGCAGCGGAATACGACGACGAATCGGTCGGGATACGGATAATATTTTAATGAAGAAAGGCCGGACAGCGAAGTGCCCACGTCGGGTCGCGCTGCCGAACTGTTCGCTCCCCGCCCCTCCACGGGCTACTTTCGCCCCACCAGCCCTCCAGATTGATTCCCCACCCGGTAGCCCGACAGACGAAGAACCGAGTCGCGAGTGCACGTGGTGGGGCGCTCGCGGGGCGGTACTTAGTCGCGGTGAGCTAACGCGAAGGCGGCGCAACTTCGCGACCGATCAGGTCCACCCGAAGGGGGCCGAAGTCGCAAGCCCCGTCTCTTCCACAGCCCCACCACACTACCACTTGCGCCCAGCTATCTCTCTCTCTTTCTCTTCTTCTCTTTCTCTCTCGCTCTCCCTCTTTTCGTCTCATTTAGTCTCTTTTTCACTCACACCCATTG
>JABFPJ010000167.1:0-56626 GCA_022817425.1 Gryon sp. ZL-2020 | reverse complement strand
AGTATCGCTAGATGCATGCTTTTAGTAACGATATTCGGTCTGCTAAGTAGCGCTAGTCGTTATTTGACATTTATCAAAAATCGCAGGTTATATAACTAGCGATTATCGTTACAGATTTTTTTCAGTGTAGGGAATATGTTAAATTGCTTGTTTCATATTTTTTAAATAATGTCGCGTTTTTTTTTAATTCTAATGAGTATTCATGATTTGAAAAATTCTTTTAACCTAAACATTCTGTTAATTGATATATTCATTATTCAAACATGAAGTTGAAGTCCTCAAATTTTAAAAATTGCTTCAAATGTTTTTATTTCGATTGTCTCGAGCAGCTTTGTTGTAACTCTTAGAACTCATTTTGTTTTATTGTAACTTTTTATCCAAACGACAAACTGTTGTATCTTTCTGTCAAAATGTTAAAACATTATATTTACAATTTTCACAATATTTTAACATAGTTAAAAGTCTATTTTTTATATTAATTATCTATAATAATATATAAATGCTATATGAAAGGAATACTTTTTGATATAAGAATAAATAATAAGGATTAATTAATTTGATATTAAGAATAATTTTCCAATTTCATTTTATAAAAAGGTAATTACCATTGTCCATCAATATATGCGTAATGTATCTAATAAAATAAAAAGAAAAATTTCAGTTCAATTTTCTGGCAAAATAATTCTCTATACTATCATAATAATAAAATACAAATGCAAAACTCACATTAAATTATAAAATACAAAAAATGTATTATCAGTTGATACTTGAAAATTCTAACTGAAAGAAAAAAGTGAAAAAAGAGAGAAGAAAAAGGAAAAATTGCAACGTTTTCATGTTCGCAGTGCAAAGTGAGCACAATCGTTATTATTTTCTTCCTCAGTTGAGCGAAAAAGGTCTGAAGCAATTTTTCGGCGTATTGTCAGCTTGATTCTACTTTCAGGTCCGATTCGTCTCTAACGGCAGAATAAAAAGGAATAAAGAGTACAAAACCACCATCGCCGCGGGCTGCACTTTAGCCCAAACTTTTTCGTTAAGCTCACCTCGTTTTTTCCACTCTTTTCCTTCAATCTTCTTCTTCTTCTTCTTCGTCTTCTTCTTCTTCTTTTTTTATGAACTTACTTTTATAGACAGACACGTCTGACTTAAGAAAAAAAATAATACAACTGATTATTATTTTTTCTCTATTAAAAAAAGTAGAGAAATTTTAGTATTGAAGAATCACTGGAGAATTACTAGAAAAATATTAGAGAATGAATTAAAATTATTAACTAGAAAACTTGAATTAAATCAACTAAAAAATATAACTAAATGAAAAAAGTATTTATGTCTTTAGTTCATTTAGTTGTAAGTAACTCTTAAAGTAATTTAATTTGTCCTACTTCACTCCTGCTCAAAATCCGGAAAAATCATATGTCCCTCACTAGTAAAGTAATATACTATATATATATATATATATATATATATATATTACAGAAAGCCTGTGCTCATTACTCTGATTAAGGTGCATTAAGTAGCGTTAAACAGCCACACTCAATGGTCATTAGCTCTCGAGGTGATCGTTTGGCGGCGAGCCCAAAACATTCGCTGCCAAGCATCTCTCTCTCGATTAATAGCCATCTTAAAATCGATACCTTCCGAAATTGCTTTCCCAGTCAAATATATATATTAAAGATATATATATATATATTATTAAATAACTACACAATATTCTTCCGGCACAATTTTATTCTAAAAATTTTCAAATGTTGAAATTAAGAAAACAACGGAATTTATCAGTCACAAAGCCTATTACCAGTAACAATTATAACTATTACAACAAAGTATTTGTATTATTAAATAACCTCACAATATTTTCTCGCACAACTTTAATATCAAATTTTTCAAATACTTTATTAAATTGGAAATAAAAAAATAAAAGAACAAGATAAAGTAATCACTCCTCATAAATTGACCAACTAATTTACATTTTTTAAGTTAATAACCCAATTAAAAAAATTTTAGTATTTTTTACAATAATATTTATAAAAAAAAAACACAAAAAACGAGGACAGTAGCCCTAAAACATTGAATTATGCTAAAAATAAAGAATGTCTTCTATATTTTTCCATTTTTAGTTTCTAGTGCTATTTATGCACCCGCTTGTGTTTCCCGAGGAAGTTAAAAATTGTTACGAAAAAAAGTACATAACAAGTCTAAGGCACTTGTGCGAGTCATTATCAAATGGAAGAAGATTCGGATCCGGAGGAAAATGGCACTCAACTGAAGTCGGGATAAAAAGGGGTGAATAATTGCACGGGATATAATAATGGCATCGAAAAATGTGGAATGTGAAAGTATTGAAATCGATAATCTAGTAGTGCTAAATTTAGTACGAAAAAAATACTCTATTAATTGAAATGGAAATTCGAGTATTTGACTGGGAAATGTAACTAGTAAGCAAAACTAACTAAACTAACTATACTAAATGACTAAAAGAATGCAGCCAAATAATCAGGATTAATGACTAAACTAAGAACTCTTCCACTCAAGATATTTGCACCAGCCAGTCAATAAATACAATACTCTCAAGCAACATAATCCAATTAATTGGAATTTTAAGGTCAAAAGGTGCTCGTTGCAAATTTTTTGCCTCTTGAATTTTTTTCTTTCGCCTATTATCAATTGTGTACAGAAAAGAAATATTTGAAAATATAAGTGGAGAATGAAAAGGAAAACACAAATAAAAAATGTGAATAAGAAGAAGACTTGAATAAAAAAAGGAAGGAAATCAAAGAAAAAGTTTAACTAATGGTACTAAAGAAGAATGAGAGAATGAGGGAAACAGAACGAATATGAATTCAAGCCAACTTCAAGAATACTTCAGATCGAAACTTTGTCCATCATCCATCGAGATGCAAAATTTAATCATCTCAGAACAAAACTTTTATCATACAAAAATAATGTATACTACTTTGGTTGAATGAATTAAATAATTAATTAAATGACTAATTTATTTCGTAATCGTTTATTTTGTACGATTTTGAATTTCATTTGTTTTTCTTTTGTTTCAGCTAAATTGGAAATGGCGGCCAAAGACACCTGCAACGGTTCCAGATCCAGCTTCCAAAATGCTGGATTGTCATCTTTGCTACTCATCTTCAGTCTTACAATCACTGCAATGTACAACAGCATCTCAGTTCCCATCAAATTGAAAACCAAAGGATTTGTCTAGCTTCGATTCTAACACTCTAAGAACGTACAACTTCAAGTTCTTTCGCTCAAGCGCTAGGCAAGGATATTACAAATATTTATTAATATTAATTAGTCAACTTCACTCAGAAGCCGAAATTTCGTTTAGAAGTACGGCGAAAATTTAAATCATTTTTGTTGTTTAAAAAGAAAATTAAAAAAAAATTATTTTTTGGTTTTTTCATGAAAAGAAACGAAAATACTCACATTTAGCAGAAATGAGCGAACTTTTAATATCTTATTTTAATCCTGAATCTGGAATATAATTGTCTTATGTATTTTGATCTCTTAAAACAGATTTGATTCATAGTTATAATCTCAATTTCAGTAATTTTGAGAGTTATTTTGAGATTTATATAATTAAAATAAAAAATGAATATTTCCGGATGATGTCTTTTTATTTGAAAAAAATAATTTGATTAAGAAGCATTAAAATTCATAAAATGTGGTTTTCTGAATGAAATAAAAGATCTTTTTTTGGTCTTTTCTTTTTTTAGATTTTATTATTTTGAAATCTTGTATAACATACTAAATGGTGTCATGTGGACGAGGGAGCACTAGCCAAAATAAAAAGCCATCATTGCTTTATAAAAAAACGAAATTTTTTTCTTTTGTAGGCAAAGCAGTAGCTAAAAAAGTAAAAATAACTATGGAGTCAAATAATTTCGCTATGAGTCTTGAAAAACTGTCATTTCTCGTAAATGAAATCAACTTCGACAATTTTAATACAACATACAATAAAACTTATGAGGATTCATAAAAACATAGGTGAAAAAAAGACAGAAATACAGGACTCCTCAAACTTAAGAAAAAGACAAAAAGTAGAACTCCTCACAAGTTCTATTGTATTTAATGCAACATTATATATAGATTAACTTGATATCTGTTACATTTAAAGAAACATGCCGAAATTGCTTCAAAGCAGTTTTTGCTTTTTAGCTATTGTTTTGACTACACAGGCAAAAATTGCTTGTCAACAAAGTTGTAATGGCTGTTTATTTTTTTCAATGAGGATTTTGAATAAAAAGATCTTAAATATATATACTGATCTCGAAATGGGTGTGTGAAATCAACCAAGACAATATGCGCTCTCATACAATACTAAAGGAACAGCTTCAAATTTGACAATTCGATTTTCTTGGCATTGTTGAATATATTTGTCATATAATGCAAATACTTTATGCTAATCTCAAGCATTTTTTATATTATTGAAGAATTGCTTAAATAAGCAATTTTTTCAGTAATTAAAAACTTTGGCTCATTTCTGTTAAATAAATGCAATTCACAAATCTACACAAAGACATAAAAAACGCATAAACAATTTCACACAATTGAACTGCAACTGACATATCAATCAACAAAAAAATTACTGCAAACTGTCATAACTACTAGAAAAAAAACGAATCAATGACAAAAAAATTTAATTATCTTTGACAGTAAACTATATTATGCAATGGAAATGATATCATTATTCGTCGGCGAATTGATAAAAAAAAATGATTCAGAAAAAGTAAATCGCTGTGTCACTAAATCAAAAAGTCCTGCGATAACTTTGGTTTCTATTTTATTCGAAATATTTTTGAACACATTTTACTATCATTTTTGTATATTCAGATCAAATCCGAAACAAAGAATTGTTCTACATATTTGTTATACATATCAATTAAAACATAAAAGAAATAAAATTTATCGAAAAAAAGTTAACCAGGACAATTTGACGAATTCATTTACCATGAATTAATTTGAACAAATAGTATATAAATATTACCCACAAAATGGGAAAAAATAAAATGGCTTCCAACTCTGTCTATAAGAAACAAAATGAAAACGAATTTTATAGACAAAACCCAAAATTTATTGTATTTTGATACTTGTCATGTTTTCGATTTTGTGGGTTTTTAGTTAGGTGTTTCATACAAAAGTTACTACAAAGTTAATACACAATTGATACTAAACAGAAAAATTCGTCAACGAAACGTAATGTCAGAATCATTTTTCGACCGTTTTCTAAAACAAAGTCTTCACATTAAATGTGAATTAAAATGTAATGCATTTAAGACAACTGAAACTAAATGGGATTTTGCAAATCATGATAATCCACTACTTGAACAATTTTTTGAGTTTACAGTCTTTTTAAAATGATAACAAAATGTCGCTGTTAAATATAAAAAGTAAAAAAAATATCTTAAACAAGCTTTGCACGCAAAAGTGGCACAAATTTAATTTATGCCCAGCTTTAGATAACAAAAACGAACAAATATTGCGTAAAACAAGCATTGGGCTTTTTTAAAGATAAAATTGATAGACATTTATCTAATACAATAAGCGAATGTGTGCATTTCTGAGCGAAAGTATTTTTAAACTATTATTTTGATCTTCGTCGAAGACGATGACTTTTCGTAAATGAATACAAATATGCTTCTTCTCAAATTTGCCTCAAAATTAGATTAATGTAACCAAGTATTAGAGTCGCAATTTTAAATAATAAATAGATCTGCTCAAATTTGGTGCTACCAAATCATCATTTTTTTAGATATTAATTTTCATCTCCATTTTTTAACATTTTATTATGTCATCAATAAAAAACAGTAGCATTAGTTGAAATAATTGAAAAAAATGAGTGAAAATGAAAATCTGAAACTTTCAGATACAATGCTTCCAGTTAAGTTTGACATGTTAACGAAACTTCCGTGAAAGAATATTTTTATCAACTACTTTTGTCAGAAAATTTGTTGAAGATCCATTTATTTATTATAAATTATTTTATGGTGTTGCGAAAATTCCCAGGTTTAACAAAATCGTGCCAACTAACTCCACGCAGACTTAATTTTAAATTTTAAAATAAATTGCAGAAAAGTTCAACATATCAGAAATTGTTACAAAAAAAAAAATGTAATTTAAATTAATTTGCAAAAATAAGAAATAGGAAACTAATTCACGTCTCGTGGAGAAAGAGTGAAAACAAAAGTCTTGGGAAGAGTTACAATTTGTTAATAAATTCGCAAATTTACAACTAGAGATGAATAATTGCAAAAATGACAAGGATTTCAAATTGTAATCTGCTATAAACAAATAGAAAAATAGTAGAATACAATAAAAGATTACTAATGAATTACGTTACATTAACGAGAGCCTATTAGTAAGCTTTATACAATTTATAAACCAAAAAGTATATGTATACATATACCCGGAAGTATATGTATATTTATATATATATATGTACAATTCACTATAGCGACGATCAGTATTGTGATTTTTATTTTTATGACTATCTTCGACAAAGAACATATTATCATTGTTATTGTTACCATTAGAGATTATGATAGTGACGCGATTTATATTCTAGTGTGAAGCGCAGTAAAAAATCCAAGCGATGACAAATGTTTTACTTACGTTTCGATATTTAATGCAAATACTTTGTTGTAATCCTCAGCATTTTTCTGCAATCTTGCAGGCAGTAAAAATATAAGGGATAACATAAATAAATTCATTTTTTGGGATATTTAATAACTTCCTATTATTAAATAATCCAAACTTCATTTTCAATTATTTTAAGAGGATGGATAAGTTATAGTCTAAAATATGTGAGATTAAGTTAAACAAATATTGAAAACGAAATGAGTTAAAAATATTGAAATCTGCATTACAGTATTTTTTCGTTATTTCGTTATTCTCAGCTTTGAGACAACAAAATTCAAAGTTTCTTTTATCAATTTCATCTTCTATAGAAGATGAAATATATTTGGTACAAATACCGAGTACCTCATTATACTTTGAAAAATACACTCGACTTCCTTATAATGTAACAACTCGGAACGGAAAACGATCTTTTATTGCAATCATAGCAATTGGTAGTTTACTTCGATCATTTTTAGTTATGCCAACATTAGAAAGTTCGTGTTGTGATTATGTTTTTAATATATAAACTACGCTATCTTTATTTTTTCTTTTATTGTATGGTATAATAAACAAAACTGTATGAAAAAAGACTAAAATTGTTGAAAACAGAATTATTATTATCTGAAAACAAAATTAATTTTAATTTCGCTGTTTGTACTGTACACAGAAACTCAGTTGAAACTTTCTGAGGATTCTGTTACCAACCGCTACGCGGCGCAGCAACTCTTTCTCACAATCAAGTTGTTCCAAAAAATAAGTTGCGTACAAAATTTGTATAAAGTTGTACTTTTTTACTATTAAAAAAGTATGATTTTTCAAAGTAATTTGACAATTTATATAACATTTCTTAATATTTTCCATGAATGCATCATTGTATATTTATTTTATGGCGTAATTTATTATGTTATTTTTTAAGTATTTTATCACGTCATTTATCACAAAAAAACGTTATTTTTTAAGGTGAAATGTTGGGTATATTTTAGAGACAGTGACAATATGAAATGTTTTACGTTGAAATTTTAAATTTCAGTGAAATATAGCCAAAATGTGCTCTTTTAACTTATTCGTTGATTAATTTCAATTTTTTTGTTTACTTTTTTGTTGTTAAAGAACTATTATATAGTTAGAAATTTGCGAACCACAAAAAAGCTCATTTTTGAAAAGGCTCATAAAAAAACCAGTTCGCAAATTTCATAGAGGAGAGACATAGAGGCACTTTTTAAACATGAAAAAGTTACAAAAAATTAAAGAATTCAAATTAAAATGAACTAAAAGAACTTGCTTTTAAATATTCTCGAGAAATATAACATATATAATGTCAATAAAATATAACCGAAAACATTTCACTTTAAGTGATTTATTACATAAAAAATAATGTACCTATTTTTTAAATAAGGATTACAAAATATTAAGAGTTGCAATAACAGGAAATCAATTATATGTTGTAACAATATCATTTGAAAAAACCCAAATCTAATCTTACATAACTTGAGGTATGACTTGTCTATCCTCTTGACAAATTAAAACTGATCGCTCAACTGTTCGGGCAATATTTGGCCTATCCAGAAACTGGACCAAAAGATAAAAAAAATTTCCTAAACTCAACGAATTTGTTATGAAAATATCCCTCAAGAATTCAAAACAAGAACTCACTGTGCAACCATCGCGATATAACTCTTAATATTTCGAACTACGTAAACATTAAAGTAACTGCTTCTGCCTAAACTAGCGCCAGTAACTAAATAACACTAGAATATAGAAAGAACTATAGTTTTCATTCTCCACATCGACACTGAAACTAAAAAAGCACAATTTTGAATTGAACTTTTGATTTGGGTCATGATTTGATCTTGTAGTTAAACAAATATACAAAAGCTTCAGGTAATTGCAAAGAAATGTGTAAATATATATCTCTGCATCTAATATTGCAAAAATTAAGTTTGAAAGCACATAGAAGGTGAGACCAAATGCTGCGAAATTATATGGTGTACCTATCAATAATTGTGAAATGTAAAATTGATCGAATTAAAAAGTATTAACTGGTAAACAAAACAACAAAGATATAAGTACATAAACTTGACATATAATAATGGTTCTTGCTGCCTTAAATAATACTACATATTTAAAAAGAAAGTCTATCGGTAGCTCAAATAGTCTATCGTGTTTTCATCAAAAAAAAAAAAAATTAATAAAAAAGTAAAAAAAAAGTGATATAAAAAAGAATCTCCAGCTTTTACCCAAAAACATTCGTAATCTTAACAAAAGTGACTTTTTTTCAGAAACTTTTTTACTTTGTCAATATTCTTACAGTACTTTTTAAATTTTCATCATTTTCTAAATGTAGACAACAAAAATAAACAAATGCCTCAGCAACTTTTTAGATAGATCTTTTCGAACTTTAGATGAAGCATTTCTGCGTGGAAATTCATAGTCTGGTAACTTTTTGGCAGAAGTTGAGCAAACAAACAATTCCTTTTTGCCAAACTTCTGTCGAATTTTTGCCAATTGATGTACAACTACTGTCAGCTTGATGTCAAATATTTGCCAAAATATAAATTTCTACGTAGGTTTTTGAGATGATATAAGAGAAACAAAAAAAAACATTGAAATCTTTGAATGAATCGACAATATCTTAGTATTTGAAATTGCAAACCCAATAAAAAAAATTTCATGAAAATTTCGCTACGTTCTTCTCATGACAAATTATATCCGTCGCATATATTCAGAATATATATAACTTTAACCCGTGAGAATTTGCGAAATAATTGGAGAAGATTGAAAAAAAACAAACAAACAAACAAAAAGATTTGCAAATTAATTAAATATTTGCAAAAGCTGGCGGGTTAAACGAATTGTTGTATGATATAAAAAATATTATGATGTTCTCACGTTATTTATAAGTTTATGAACCGTTAATCGACGCTGATTATAATTGCGTATTTAAAACAAATAATTATTTGATTAAACAAATGAAACAAATAATTGTTAGAGAAGTTGTGAGAATTTTTATAGACTTCCATCGTAAGTGTTGTGTGCTGTTTTTTGTCTGTAATTTTTGCGTGTTCAAATTGTTTGCTGGTATGAATAATTGAAACTAATCTCTGTCTTAAGATGCGTTGAATTTTTTCAAATCGAATTACCTTGAATGTGAAAACACAAAATGTGAACACAAAGAAACACTAAACAAATTGCGAGACGAAAAAATTCATCGTATACGAATTATAAATAATAAATAATGTAATTGTAATTATTAACATTAATGACGAACTGCGATAAACTATAGAATAAGTAGTAACTGCGTTTTAATTTTTGTAATCATAAACGTAATAGTTTTCATGATTTGATACTTGCTTTTTATTACATTTACAATTCAATAACTGATATGAAATAACGTTCTAGAGTAAGTTTATATATATAATGTAACATTATAAAATATGGATAAAAAACTAAAAAAAAAATAAGAAAAAAAATCTAAGAAATTTAGATATTGTAAAAGGCGTCTTCTCAAATTTTTCGACAGATTTCGACGATATCATTACAACACTTTTTAAATAAATCGTGTAAGAATAACAACCAAATCTGATTTACGATGTCAGTTAATATGGATACAACTACTTTTTTTATTTATTTAATTAATATATACAAAAAGTCTAAACGAAGGATATAAATTAGCGAACGAAGTAAAACTTTTCCGAAATAAAATGGAAATTAGATACATTTTACAGAGTACCGAGTCTGTGCACTTTTTTCCTTTATTTTTATTATTCTTCTTCTGCATCTTTCTTTTTTAATTTAATTTTTTTGATTTTCAGAATTATTAATTAATTTTTAAGTATAACTGTTGATCAAATTATACTTTGACATTTTCGTAACTGAAATTTGTAACATTTTGCCTCGTACTGCTACACATGTACGGACTCCTGTTTGGACTTCTGTTAGGCAGAACTTGGTCGATACTTAATGTCGACGGCAAACCACTTTGATCCATGAATTTGATATTTAATTTTGATGGATCTCCTACGTAACTCTTATGATCATCTTTGTTAGGTTTCCGTTGTTTGTCTGAATCTGTTGGTGTATTACGAAAAACATTGCCATTTTTACGATTAAAAAATCGCATTTTACATACAACCAGGACGACTGCCAAAATTAAAATTAGCAGGATTAAAGCGGTTAAGATTCCGACGACTAAGCCGAGTTTATCATCTAAAAGCAAAATAAAATAAGGAAGTAAATTAAATTTAAAACATTTTCTTAACCTAAAAGCTTTTAAGAAGAACAAATGGCAGCCATTTTTTCTACAACTTTTTGCAGACAAAATAATTTTTGTCACTAATGTCAACAATGCTAATACTGTATTGTAATTCTTAGCTTATTATCTTTTTTTTACCGTTTATGTCACTGAGAAGTACGATCGACGCTCCCCCAATATGCAATTCTTTATCCTTAGTTTCAACTGTGAATTTGCAAATCCATTCGCCTAAATCTTCTACAGTTGGTGCGAATTTTAAAATGCAAAGTCCGTTCGTGTGATTCATTGAAATGCTGTGGCTGTAAGCAAAAAATAATTAAACCTAAAAATGCTTTAAAATGAAAGTAGAAAATGGATTTTAATAACCAAACTAGTATATTCAGCAACATTTTTTTTCGCACACGTGTATCGAAAACACGTCTCTTCTTTCCTCAAAAGTGGGACGAAAGTTGCACTTTCTCTCCCTCAAGAGGGAAAGTCCCACTTTTATGCCATTTTTCGCGAGGAAGAAATAGTTATTTAGTGCCGAGGGCGCCACTGCACCCGAGACTTTTACATTATTTTATGTACCGAGGGAGCGGGCGAGAAGTGGAACTTCTCGTCCGAAAAGTGGAACTTCTCGTCCGAAAAGTGGAACTTCTCGTCCGAGAAGTTGCTCTCGAGCCACTTCTGTCCGCTCCCGAGATGCATAAAGACCTTTTCGAGGCACTGGTGAGAAAAAATATCGTGCATCAAACCTCACACTTGTCTAGAATCGGCAACTTTTCTCCCTAGTTGAGGAATATACTTTCCCTACCGAGAGACACTTTCGTCCCACCTTTTAGAGAAGAATAGTATATTTTGCACCATTTTTTCTCTCCTCGTGCGATTACAAACCTCGCCTTCGGCTCGGACTGTAAACTTCGCACTCGGTAGCGAATTTTCTTTCATTTTCTATGGTACAAACGATATTTTTCACCACAAGGAAAGGGAACAGAAAATGCAGCTTCTTTAAAACCCCCTAGAGATGGAAACTGCATTTTCTGTCACTGTGTGGCGAAAAAGATGTGTTTTCGATGCGCGTGTGAGAAAAATTATCTTTTCTTCACTCGTAGGGTGAAACCAGTTGGTTTTACCTGACTCGTAAAGAAAATAGTATATTACGTTTGAGGGCGCCACTGCGCCCGAGGCCGATACGACGTTTTTCAGTCTTGCGCAGTGGAGCGAAAATTGGAACAAACACAGCAAGTACCGAAAGCGACAGCTTTCGGTACTCGATGCGTGTTAGTTCCAACTTTTTCCGTTGCACACGATTGAAAAGTACTGTATTCAACTTGTGAATTCAGCAGAAGTCTTCTCATTCGTGAGAATGGCATCACTCGCTTCGCTCGAGATTCCACCTTTTTCACTCATGGGAAAACTCTCTGCAGAATTCACTAGTTAATTAAAATATACAACATAAAATTCACAACAATGTTGATTTACGTATTTTTTAATTAATATTTAAATAACTTTTTAAATCATTGGAAAGTTATATTTTGGTTATTACAGTCAGACATCTGTTATGGTGTTTCATTCATTGGTGTACCAATAACATCTTCAAGATTAAGGTGACGGACTTTTGGACTTTGTACCAAAGGAGATAAATTCATTTTCTCGAGCAGTTGTAAGTTGTAATCGCGAAAGAAAAAAAATATCCATTAATTTTATAGAGATGTCATAAAGAGGCAACTTTGTTTTTGCCCGGGGAAGCCGACGATTCAGATAGTGCATTTGAACGGAATGCATTAGTCATCGAGAGATGAAAGCAGTGTCGATATTGACCATTCGCGATCACTTCCGATGAACTAATTACTTCGTCTTAACTTTGAGGACTTATGGGGTCTTTCCGTTTTTTTGTGAAAAAATTAACCCAAAGTTTAAGAATGGATTTATAAAAAACTATAAGTTGTAATGATCTCAATTTTTCACAGAAGTTTATATATATATCGAAAAACATAATTCCATTATAATATCTGAAAAAAATGCACGTACACAGGTGGCGCTAGTGTTCTTTCTGAGTGATGTTGTCCCAGTACGGGAAATGCCCTGACTGCTGTATTGACCTGATTGAAGCTAATGAAAATTTGCAAATATTATTTTTAGACTTATGCGAGGAACATGACGTCGTCGAAATTTAAAAATTTTCAAATTTTTCGATACAAAAAATGAAAATAGCTATTTTTGATTTTTTTTTTTCGCCGAAAATTGTTAATAACTTTATAAACAATAAACAAATTTTAAAAAACGCTTCGTCATGTTCCCCGCATAAGTCTAAAGATAGTATTTGCAAATCTTCATTACTTTTAGGTCAATACAGCAGCAGGGCATTTCCCGTACTGGGGCAACATCACTCAAAAAGAACACTAGCGCCCACCTGTGTACGTGCATTTTTTTCAGATTTTATAATGTTCTTTGATATATAAATAAACTTCTGTGAAAATTTGGGATCATTACAACTTATAATTTTTTGTAAATCCACTCTTAAACTTTGGGTTTCAAAAAAAACGGAAGGACCCCTTATGTAGGCTTCTATTGCCGCACTGTGAATATTACTATTGGTGCATTTTTAAGACAAGTCTATGTCTTTTATATTTTCTGTATTATGTATAAAATAAAATAACTTTCCAATGCACTTGTTATTATAATTATTGTACACAACTTTCGTGATATTGACAATTCGTGCAACATTGCATAATATACTATTACCTTAATTTAACAACTGAATTTGCATCATTGTTAGTAATATTGAAATCCGGCAAATGAATCCAATGGCATTTCGTATTTTCGGAAACTTCTCCTATTCTGCATGCCAAGGTTATGAGTTGATGTGGTTCGGCCCAAAGAATTACTGAGGTTATTTCTAAACAAAATTGAATGTTAAGATTAATTTCAAGATGGCGGACCAAATAATTAAAACTTGTCAAATTTGGAAATTCGAAAACAATGCGCTAGGAAAATATAAAAGCAACGGAAAGCAAACAAAAATTTGAAGAAGCACAAATAGTAGAAATTTATTTTGATACATTTAAATGTTTGTTTTACTTACGTAGTCATTGAATCCGTTTCTTGTAAACCCACATCCTCTTGTGGTAAATAAATATTCCACTTGGGTTACTTTGCAAAATTGTTAAATTTACAAAAACAATTTTTTATTGCAAGGATATTAACAGAATAGTAACAATGTTATTCGAATTCATTTCTTTTATTACAAATAACAAATAATGTTTTTACAATATTTTTTGTATTAAAAAAAAAGATCTTAAGTCGTCGAATCGCACAGTTTTTCAAAACTCCATTCAATCCATCCTGCATACTCGGAATATAAAATATAGAATAAATATTTCTATTCTATTCTCTCGTCATCGCCATTTGTCTTCTATTCTATGCCACAGATTTGAACTATACATTGTCTTAATTAAATAAAAAATGGTTAGACTAGAAACTTCGATTTATAAATAATAAACAAAATTACAAAAATATTATTAATTATTAAAAAATCTGCCATGTAATTAATTTTAAGATAATCTTAAATAAAGGATACGGAAACTGTTTTTCATCTACACGGAAAAAATAAAATACAGCCTTGTTACAACACTGAAACATTATTAGCTACAAACGAATGCTGTATTAGTCTATTTTCAAGACTGATTTAGTATTTTTTCGTCTGGGTTGGTGGGCAATACAGACGAATGTAATACTGTTTCACTGTTAGCATTACAGTATTCTTGGACAAGACTGATTTCATCTTTCATTTTTCGCCTGTGTAGTTTCTCCAGAAGATATAACTAAATGGAGCACCACACTGGAATTAAGTTAGGAACTATTTCAATGTTTAAGTAATTAAAGAACAATGAAATACATAAAATCTGGCGTATTCGAGAATGAACAATATTTTATAGTACTTAAAACGACAGACAATTCACTCTACATAAGTCTTTTCTTTATTAATGAAAAATATTGTTTTTGCTCGAATATGCCGATTCTATCCTTTATTTAAGATTGATTCACAACATAGTTATTATTATTTTCACAATGAGAACATAAACAGCGTATCGCACAATAATGACAAATTTTGTTCTAGTCACAAGTTTTGGTGCGATTTTCATTTGATGTGCTGTTACTCACTTGAAGCTTTTCACAATTAAGATTGAGAAAAATGTTGCATTTTTAAATATTAATCAATTTGATTTATTATCTCTAGTAATTATCTAACGATTGTCTAGTTTTCTCTAGAAATATTCTAAGGATGGTCGATTTTACGCAGAAAGAACTTTCTAGGATTTTACCCAAAATGTTCTTTCTGGGTATCGCGATTAGTGGTATGATTTATTATTTTAAGTAATTAATCGAGTAAAAAATATCGATTTGTAGAAAAATTAATCGAAATATCGCTTATTATCGTTCATTATTTCTTCCGATTATCAAATATATATTTATTATAATTTTTAACCCTGCATTAGGCGCGTTTTTTCAAACCTCTTTGTTTATCAACAAAAACGCCACTCAGTTATCTTTGTTCAGGCGACAAACAAACAAACCAAACAAACACTTTTTATTTGTTTGTTTTGTTTGTTTTGTAATTTTACTTCAATTATTTACTGAATTATTAAATTAAATATATATCAAATATGAATCAATTATTTCTTGATAATTTGTCATCTGTAAAATGTTCCAAAAATTGTTATCGCGCAAAAATGCAACATTTTCTCAGCAGTTCGACCAAACTGACTATCGAACAATACCTGGTTCTAGAAGACTAAGTTTAGCCGGCGGTGCGTTAGTGAAAGCTTGCTGATGTTTGAGCTTAGCGCCGCAAGTCCAAAGACCCTCCTGTTCGCCCAAAGCGTGACTCAATCGAACACTACAATCGCGTGCCTCGCTACCCGCCGCCGGGAATTCCTTCACCACAACCGTGACATTGGTGTTGACGGGGGTTAGTGACCAGCGACAACGCTCCACGGCGGAAGTCGTCACGCAACGTAAAAGCACCGTTCCGCCGATTGATATTTGGATGTCTTTCGATATCTCCGAAAAGACTACTTCTAAAAAGCAAGTGCAATTTTAGTTACATTTTGTCCTTTAATGCCAAAGAAAACGATTATAAACTTTGACTTTACCTTCATCGTAGACCGTAAGTCTGACGGGCGGCGCTGTAACCACTGAATTCAGTCCCACCAGCGAAACCTGGCAAGTCCAATAACCCTGCTGTTGAACCGAAACCTCGTCAATGTCCAAACTACAATCCGTGCCGAGGTCTCCGTTGCTGGGGAATTCTTTATACACTATTTCCGGCCCGTTGCTGGGCTTATATTTCCAAATGCACTTTTTTTCGATTCTGCTGTTTGTTACGCACTTTAGGGTAGTGCTCGTGCCGTTTAGTACTGAAGTCTCTTTGGGCAGTTCAGTTATTTTTAGGTCACCTAAAAAGTTATTCATTAGTTATTTGTTTAAAAACATGTTTAATGTAGAACATTATTAGTAAAGTACCAAAAAGGTGCTATTTGTCTAGTATTACTTTAGTACGTCTCTCTAGTAACTCTCTAGTTTTTTTCTAGTATTCATCTAAGTATTTTACAAGTACTTCTACAGTACTTCTCTATTATGATTCTATTATTTTCCTAGTAATTTAGTAAAACTCTAATCATCCTCTAGTATTACTCAAATAATGTTTAGTATTACTCTAATAAATACTAGTATTTCAAAAGTTCTTCTTTAATACTTCTGTCGTATATGTCTAACTTTCTATTAATTCTATTAGTAACTCTTTAGTAATTCTCAATCTTTTTTGTTTTTTCTTGTTTCTGTTTGTTCTGGTTTATTATAATTTGTGTCTAGTTTTTCCTAATGTATCCCTATGATTGATTGTACCTGAAGGTAAAAGTGCAATCGTCGCTGCCGGAGCTGTATGCAAAAGCCCATTGGGCACAAGTCGAACGCCACAGGTCCACAGACCCTCTTCCTTCTGCAACACATTTTTAAACCTCACCGAACAATCGTGATCAGCCTCCTTGCTGGGACTGAACTTTTTCATCACTGTCGAGCTTTCGCTATTGTTACTCTGCTTCCACGACCATTCGCATTCCACTACTGGCTTGTTCACCACGCATCGCAGCAAAACCGTTTCGCCGGCTGATATTTGAACGGTCCGAGACAATTGCACGAATTCAACTGCAACAAATGAATTTACTTTTCAATTTAAGTTAAATTCAAGTTTTTCATCAGTTTTGTAACTTGTTTAATAAAATATTTTGAAACCTTGAGATATAAAAAGATAAACCGGGTCATTCAAACTAAACGTCGCATTGGGATGTATCCTCGCGGCGCACGTCCAAATGCCTTCCTGCTCTGCCATCACATTTTTGAGTTTAATACTGCAATCGTTGCTGTTGTTGCCAAACGCTGGAAACTTCTTAACTTCCAGATTCCACGGCAACGGTTGGCCCAACTGCCGCCAGTACCATTGACATTCTCGCACCGGCACTTTGCTTCGACATTCAATTTGCGTTGTGGAATCCAGTGGAGTTTCTATCATTGAAATTTCTTGTGGCTCAAAAGCAATGATATTATCTGAAAAAACACACATACAGTTTTTCTAATTTTCTGGTTTTTCTCTAATAAAATTAATTATTATCATTATCATTAATATTATTACAATATTTTTGTATTCTAAGATAAAAATATTCAAATATATATATTCTATATTCTTTATTTTGGCGCAAACTTGTATTTTCCGTAGGTTTTATCAGTCATGTCAACTGATGTCTATTAATTAATAAATAAATGAATTATAATTTGATAGTCTACCTTGTTCGTTAATAATAATAGTCAACTTAGCAGGCGTCGTACTAGTAAAAGAATCGTCCCGCGAGCCGCGCGCAGCACAAGTCCAGTATCCCGCGTGCTCGTGTCGCGTGCTGGTGAAGCGAACCGAGCAGTCATTGCTGTTGTTACCGAAGGCCGGAAACTGTCGAACCGGCAACGATGCTGTGGAAGTGGAATTCACGTTCACCGATATTTCACCTACTACAAAATAAGCTTTTAAAATTGTTAAGCTATGAAATAAAGCAATGTTCTAGTATTTGTCTAGTATTGTTCTAGTAAGGAAAAAAGTATAATAACATTACTAGTGCACTAACTCGAAGTATCATTTTCATTGCTGGTATCCGGCAGAGGCAGATAAGTCGGCGGCAGTGACTGCCAGGACCATTGACACTCGAGCACCGGAGACTTGGTCCGACACGGCAGCATCACCGACGCGCCAACTTCGGTTTCCAAGTTGGACGGACTGTCGATGAACTCTACGGGAATAAACGGCGCCTTTGTGCCAGGAAGAAACGAGTCCATCGGATGACCATCGGCATAGTCTTCAGTCGTTTCTGGTGTGGAGAGTGTTGAGGATGAGTATGAAGATGGGCTCGTTGTGGTGAGAATTACGCTGCGAGTCGACGAACCTGAAAGCAGAAAAAGAATCACTTTAATAGCAATTAGGTGGATTTTAGTTTTTAGCGTTACCTAAGTTTAAACTTAAAAACAAACAAAAATATTCTTAAAGAGGATTTTGGTAATTAATTTTACTTAAAAAAGGTGTTAATAAGATATAATGAGTAATTTAATTGAATAACTGAAATAACTAATCAAACTAATTAAATAGACTAACTAAACTGACTGAAATAATTGAATGTAAGTACCTAAAGTAACGAACTAGAGTTACTAATTAAACTAACTAAATAAACCAACTAATTAAATTAACTAATAAAACTATCTAACTAGAGAATCTAAATACACTAACTAATAAATCTAAGTAAATATACTAACTAACTTATTTAAATAAATAAACTAAATTACTGAAGAGATTAATTAAATTAATTAAGTAGAGTGACTAACCAAACTATCTAAAACTAACTAAATAAATTAAGTAATTAAAGTGACTAATCAAAGTAACGAACTAAACTGACTAACTAAGCTATGCAACTAGAGAAATTAACTAAACTAATTTTATAGATTAAGTAAGTAATGTAACTTACTAAAGTAACTCATTAAATTTAGAAAAATAACAATACTAACTAAACTAACCAGAGTAAGAAGCTGAAGTAAGTAACTAAATTAATTAAAGTAACTAATTAATTTTTTCAGTTACTTCATTTGATTACTATAATAGGTAAATTGACTTTACTTTAGTAAACTATATAAATTAACTTTAGCCATTGTTAAGTAATGTAAAATTTAGTTAGTTAAATAACTAAATTGTAGTTATTGAATTAGTTTATTAATATATTAATTCCTCTCCGCTAAAAGAGTAATCGTATCTTACTAAAATTACTAACTTTAGTCATATTAATTATTTATTTAAGTAAATAATTGTACCAAATGTGTTACATTTGTAATTAAAAAAATTGCCAAAGCGCTCGATTATTCACCCAACCATTTTCCCACATACACATTTTCAATCAATCAGCAGACAATGAAATCATACGAAGGCCGAGGCAAGTGCCATTAAAATATAACATAACACTTTTTACATATGTATGCCAATATCTAACTTTTATGTTCATTTCCTGGCCTTCGCTAATATGTATTTATTTATTGCTAACAATTCTTTTTTCAACTTCAAATTTAATTCAACCATTTATTTATTTTTTTTCTTATAAAATATTTTCTTTAATTTTATTTTTTTATTAAAATATTTTATTAATTATAAATGAATATTTTGAAATAATAAATAAAAAAATAAAATATGTGTTGCAGTATAATTGATCCGCCGCGTCAACGTAAAATTAGTTACGCAATTAGTGACTGATGCGACTAATTTATTTACGTAACGCACACAGGATGCTTCATCGTCCAACAGTTCTCCCGGAAATACGAAAATCATTGTTTCCGTCCAAGACGATTCTTCCATATACAAGATAAGACTTACATTTTTTATGGGAAAAATGCATTTGCAAAAATTGTTTCCCAAATTACTCCATTTTTAATAAGCAAAATTCAAAAAAGGAAAACTTGAAAAAAGAAGTTTAGTTTAATTTTGATATTAATGAATTTATTTTTTTTTATCGAAAAATTGAATAAAGTAACTTTCACGATAAAAAATTAACTAATTAAATACATTTCGTGAAATTATTTACTAAATTAAATATCAATTAAATATTTATATTATTTGTTATTTTTAATTTTTAATTATTTAATAATATTAAAATTATATAAAATAAAATTGAATATTAATAAATGAACTAATTTTTTATGATCATAATTTTTTAATCCAATTTTTTAATGAAATGAAAAATGGAATAAAGAAACAGATAAAGAAACAAAAGAAAATAAAAATGAATGAAATAAAGTAGTGCAAGAATGTAGTTAATGATATGCACGAGATTAGATAAATAAACATTTAACATTGTAAGTCGTTAAGTGTGTTTATTATGAATGTGAGATGAGATGACTTAAGCTGGAGATGGTTTAAGGTCGAATATAAAAATGGATTGATAGCGAAATTAATTTGTAAGATATACAATGCAAATGCTTCGCGGATGAATCACGTGTCAATGTCATCTGTTTGCCTTAAGTCAACTCAAACACAAGTTCGAGATTGGAAAATTAATTAATAAACATTTAATTATACAAAAAAAATGTAATAAAAAATTAACAGACAAATAATTAAAAACTGAAAAGTATGCAAAATTAAAAAAAAAACTTATTCTTTTTTAATAAAAATATTTGTATTTTCTACAAATGTTTAGAAAACAATTTTTGTACTTTTTTTCAAAAACTCAAAATTTTAATGTAATAAGAAAAAGGAAACAGCAGAAATGATTTGTGATGAATCGATTGATTCTCTTTGTATGAAACATCAAAGAACTATTAACTAAAACAATCAACATAAATACTTATGCAAATGAGTAATCCGAAAATGTATAATTAATCGAGTTTCGATATTAATGTATGTGAGATTTGTACTATTTTAGAATCAATTATAATACTACATTCATATACATTCTTAATGTCTAAGACAAAAGAACACGTTTTTTCCATTTTTTTCGATTTGCAAAAACATTTTTTGGGCATTTTTTACTTCTTGTATTTCAAGTTTCAAACTTGCCGCCAAAAATATGTTTGTATTAAAATATTATTTTTAAAATCAAATTTGAATGTGAAAATGCCATTTTGCCGAGAAACAAATTTAGGACATGTTTTTTTCATTTGTTGTTAGAATTTAAAATTTAAAAATTCAAATCTACCGCCAAAAATATTGTTTAATATTTTTTTTTAATTCCGAGTAATACAAGTTAAAGGAATAAAAAAAGAGAAAGAAAGAAAAGAAAAAAGATGGGAAAACAATACGTTTCACAGACGCTTCGCAATATGAACTTGAAATGAATGAATAATGATTCTTATCGTGTCGAATCTGATGACAGTATTTTGTTATTTATATATTAAACAATTTAATCTTTTTATTTTAATTTCAAGTATTTATTTTTTATTATTTGTTTACTATTTATTATTTTATTTACTAAGAATAAGTAATTTTATAAAAAATTTAACTAAACTTTTAAATAAAAAAATTTTATTAAACAAAATCATAAAATAAAAAAAAATGACTCACCATTACAAATGACTAGCATTATCACAAACGTCACAATAAACATTTTGGCAAAATCCATGAAAAGTTGTTTCTTCCAAAATGTTGCCTAAAATTGTTATTCAATAAGAAACGCGCAGTGAAATTGAAAATCACCAGAGTCACCATCAAAGTGTTAAATCCAATCACAAAGTCGCAAAATCAGTCATAAAACTAAATCAACTAATTCGCCCCGCGGAGACAAGAAGCGCACAAAAACGTACGATAAATAAATTAATCATAATTGCACTATCATTGAAAAAGCCATTACGCAAGCGCCGCCACATGGATGAGGAAAAAATCCGCCGATTTATTACCGATCCATCGATTATTAATTCACCAAGGCGCCACTTTCATTTTCAATTAAAACCTCAATTAGATTCACCAGGAAGTGATTAATCGGTTTCACTCACACTGTTTGATTACTATTCAATGTTTTTCTATTTACAATTTTTTTTTCAATTTTTTTAAATTTGCAATTTTGGATCTTTTGAATTTGCCGCCAAAAAGGGGAGCCCCCTTTATTATTATTTTCTTCAATTTTTGGGATTTCGAAGTTTGAATTTACTGCTAAAAATCCGGGAAAGGCGTCTTTTTATTTCTTTTATTTTAATTAAAAAAATGTTAATAATTTAAATTTGCCGCAAAAAACAAGGAACCCTCTTTCTTATTTATGTTAATTTTTTGAATTCTGGAAATTTGAATTTTGCCGTCAAAGTCTAGAAAATGTTGTTTTTTTTTATTTGAAATTTGCGATTGATTCTTAATTTTTTATACTTTGAAATTTGTATGAAATTTTAATTTTTTTGACCCGGGAATAATGAAATTAAGCGGTCGATGTTACGCGCGAGACTGCGATTCTACAATGACGGACATCCGCTGATACCTGTTCGAGTCGAATCCCACTCCGATGACACTGAAAGACAGTGAAGTCTGTTCGCACGTGGCTAATTAAAAATTTGATTTATATTTAATTTTTAAAAATCAAAAAAAAAAGTTATTTAATTTAACAAACTAAGAACAATAAATTTTAATTCTACTATATTATTTTCTAAAATTACTACTCATTTATTTTATTTACTTTTTATATTTTCGTTGTTATTTGTTATATATCATATTATTATTAAAAATATAATTGTTTACGTTAAAAAAAAATAAAATTTAACTTTGCCACGCAAAACATTTTCAACATGGTCGACACAAGTAATAATAATAAAATTAAGTACAAAATGATTTATTTTATATATAGCCATTTGTTAATTAATCTTGTAATAATTTGCTTAAAATAAAATACATAAGATTTAAATTACAAAAATAAAATTCAAATTTTTCGCTCAAAATATGATTAATTTTATTTTGACGTGTATAATATATATTAATAAATAAATAAATTAGTTTATAAAAAAAATGTATTTTTAATTTATATAATTTTCAGTTATTTTTTTAACGAAATATTATGTAAATTATAAATAAAAAATTGTTTATTTATCACGCGAAATATAATTCAAATATGATTGACATAATACAAATTAATGAATAAAAACGTCTGCGCATGCGCAAAACGAAATTTATCATAACCTTAAAATTCTTGTAACTTTTTATGCAACCACGTTTTTTATTTAGGTTTTATATAATTTTATATATGTAATATAATAATAAAAATAATAATAATGAATTTATTTTTATTATTTTTATCAAACATGTATTTTAATTAAAAAATAAATAATTGACGAAAGAAAATGAAATTATTGATGCAATGTTCTAATTAATGTTTAATAATTTGTTCATCGAAAGTAAGTATAAAGAATTTACAATTTTTGTAAAATCTTTAGGTCATGTATAAAAATAATAATAAACAAATAAAAAATTAAATTTAACTATTCAAAAGCAGTGAATATTCGGACCCATACGGGTTCACGGGCCACGGGTCATGATTGACGGGTCTAGTAACTTAATACACAAAATGGGTCACGGGTTCACGGGTCTAGTAACTTAATAAACAACACGGGTTTACGGGTCAAGTGTCTTAATACACGAAACGGGTCACGGGTTCACGGGTCAAGTATCTTAATACACGACACGGGTTCGCGGGTTAAGTGCCTTAATACACGATACGGGTCATGACTCAGGTATCTTGATATACAACACGGATCACGGGTTAACTAGTCATGAGTTACTCTCCCGGATCAACTGATTCTGAGTGACAGTTTCATGAGTAATGGGATCACGGATAAATTATTCATAGGACACATTTATTGAAGCATATATACACATATTGAAGCATATATCACTTTATATATATGTATAAGTATTTGTACCCTTTATAATTAATTAAAAAAACTAACAAAACTAATTTTGACTGTAGCATGACTTTGGCATGACTCTGGCAATACTCTGGCATGACTGTGGCATAAATTCGGTTAGTTTTGGCATGACTTTGGCATGATTTCTGTTTGTTTTGTTAGTTTTTGAAAACTAAAAAAAACAAACTAACAAAACTAACTGTGACGGTGGCATGAATCCGTCATGAGTCTGGCATGATTTTGGTTAGATTTGTTATTTTCTTAAAAAACTAGGTTGTGACTATTCGCACCAACCGTGTAATCCCATGTAACTGATAATGAGAAATATGCTGTATTTCCCTAAATAACGTGTAATCCCGTTTATCTAATAATGAGAGTTATGGCTTATTTTCCCGTGTAATCACGTGTAGCGTGTAATCCCTTGTAGATTGAGAGATGAGAGATATGCGGTATTTCCTCATGTAATCACGTGTAATGTGTAATCCCGTGTAACGTGTAGTTCCGTGTAATTGAAACGAAAAAAATAGATTATTTTCCCGCGAACTATCGTGTACAAAATATTATTTCTTCTGCAACTAAAAATTTCTTTTCTTTTTATTTTTTTTATTTTTTGACGTTTATCCTGTGTAAGAAAGATAACATTGAGCGTATATTTGTACAAATAATTTGTGTTTTTCTTTTTTGTAAGAGAAATGTCATTTTTAAATAGTAGTAAAATAATAGGTTTACAAATTAACAAATGTAGTTTTGTTAGTTTTTAAAAACTAACCAAACTAACCGAAATCATGCCAGAGTCATGACAGACTCATTCATCAGTCATAGTTTTGTTAGTTTTTTAAAAACTAACCGAATTTATGCCACAGTCATGCTAGAGTTTTTTTTTTTTTTTAATATGTGGCTGAGGAAAAAATTAATCTGTCTTCCTCATACCAAATCATGCTAGAGTATTGCCAGAGTCATGCCAAAGTCATGCTACAGTCAAAGTTAGTTTTGTTAGTTTTTTAAATTAATTATAAAGGATACAAATACTTATACATATATATAAAGAAGTGATATCTATGCTTCAATAAATGTGTCCTATGAATAATTTACCCGTGATCCCATAACTCGTTTCAAGACCCGTTTCATGTATTAAGGTGATTCGTCAAATATATAAGAGTAACAAGGATAGAGCTAATAGTGTCGCCATTAGTGAAAGAGAGAAGCAGCGAATTCGGCTGAAGAATCCCCTTAAGACACTTAACTCGTGAACCCGTGACACATCTTGTTTATTAAGTTACTATACCCGTGACCGGTGTTGTGTATTAAAATACCTGACCCGTGACCCGTGTCGTGTATTAAGATACTTGACCCGTGACCCGTCTTGTGTATTAAGTTACTAGATCCGTCAATCAAATATTCACTGCCTAAAAAATAATATTAAAATTAAAAAAATAAATTTTTAAAAATAATAAATTAAACAAAATAACATTAAAAAATTAAATTAAAACAAAATTTTTTGTGAATAAAAAATGCAACAAAGTAAAGTAACGAGTATAATTAGAAGAATTGCCTGTATGCATAAAAACATCGTTCAAATCTCCGAATACTCGACAGCAATCATTCACTGATTAAACAGCGCAAGAATTGTGGCTTTGAATGATCGTGTAATAAATATTAGTTAGAAAGCAATAAATCTTGTTAATAACACATCGCATTACTGCTTCCATTTTTTAAAGAGTTTTTTGAGCTCTAGAACATGGTACTTTTTATTATATTATATAAAAAAATTATTCTTAATTTGTTTAATTATAAACATTATTAAACAAATAATTAATCATCCATTCAATTGAATAATTTCAAAAATAATTTAATTGTAATGAATTAATAAATTTCATTTTTCTTATTTTAATATTTTCTTAAGACGTTCGATAATGCAAAAAGTCATAACATTAATTTATTACGTCATTTAAGATTTACGCGAACCGATCATTAAATTTCAAAAAACAATGTAAACGACTTGCTTGAGTTATGTCAATTTTAAAATACGATTCAACATATTCTTCATCCAGAAATATACATTTTTTAATTCGATTTTTGAAAAATATAAATTGTTTAAATCAGTTTCTGAAAAATGATAATTATATTAATTAGTTGAAATATTGTTTCATCGCCTTTGATTGAATTAAAAATTGAAATTGAATTTCTTTCCTTTTTTACGTTATTAGAAACTTTACGTAATAGCGTTAAATTATAAGTTTTGTGTAATTACAAATTCTGCAAAAATAACAAACTTCTGAATTCAAATGCTGGCGAATAATTTTCCAATCATTATGTAATTTATTCGAGTATTTTGTAAAACTGATATCATTGATTGACAAGGTCGTATTTAATTTTTTAATAATCCAATCAATAAATTTTAACACTAACTTTTAATAAAAATACATTTTTTACATTTTATTTTAATTTACTGAAATTACTATAAAAACAACAATAAATTGAACAAAACAAACATTTTAAATGGTTTTGGGTTTTCAGCAGAAGCCTTTTGGTTAGGTCAATGTTAGAGCATTGCACATTTGCCGCATTTATATAAAAAAAATAAATTAAACATTAGAAATAAATATAAATTTTTTTTATAAATTCTATTTATAATTTTTGTTACGACTAATTGCTATTATGTTTGATTTATATTGCTATTAATGTTTAACTTCAGCTAAAAATGATAAAAATGATATAGGACTCATTTTTATACTCATTATTCTGATAATATTTATTTTCGAGTTTAAATGTTATTCTTCGCATTTTTATATTAATTTTCGAGTTTTTAGTTTGTTTGTTCACACTAAATCTGGCAAAACTGTACACCTCATTTCCCGTTTTTCGTCCCAAATTTTGGAATTGTAAGTTATAGGATTTTATTGCTCCATTTTTGATTGGCTAATTTTATTTTGAATCTACTTTTTGATTATTGTGATTTTCCAATAAGACATATTATACTGGAAGTCATTGTAAATTTATATCAAGCTGCAGTTGTTTTATAATTGAAATGTATTTTAATTTCACAGAGTTTTTTAAAATAATATGTCTTATTGGAAAATTACAATTAAAAATGTACATACAAAATAGAATTAGCCAATCAGAAATTGAGCAATAAAATTCAATAACTTACAATTCCAAAATTCGTCTTTAATTGTAATCTGCACAAAAAAAATAAGAATTTTGAAATGTTAAGGTGATATCTCAAGCCTGCTACACCGGAGTTAGTGTTTTTTAAATTTATAATCTTTTAATGATGAATTTAATGTTGTAATAATAATCCAGTCATTCTTTGTTTATGGGAGAAGTTTTGGTGAAAGAAAAAAATTTTTTTTTATGTATACTTTTGGCTGTCAAACTGACAAAAGATTTCTGGTAATTTAAAATTGAGAAACAGTTTTACAGCCAAAAGTATACATAAAAAATTAATTTTTCTTTCACCAAAACATTCTCCCATAAACAAAGAATGTCTGGATTATTATTACAACATTAAATTCATCATCAAAAGATTATAAATTAAAAAGACACTAACTCCGAAGTAATCAGCTTGAGATATCACCTTAATCGGATTCCAAATGCTGGGCTGTTTTCAGGATTATAATTTCCCATTTTAAGGTGAATAAATAACTATACATTTAATATATCAGTTTATTGTAATGAGCTAAAAATAATTCGATAAAATTACTTTTAGACCTTTGTTTCCTTTTGTCAACTAATTAGTGATTCATTCAAAGGCATTTAACACATGTAGTTTTACATTTAGATAAAGACCCGAATACAGATAAAAGGATTACTTTGAAAATCAATTTTTAACCTGTGAGAGTCGCTATCTTTGGTCATTATTGTATTCATATTATATATACCTAATGATTTATGACTCCATTTTTATTTTATGATTTTATGATGAAAACAATATTAATAATGGTTTGTTTTAAGAGGGGATGTATGTCCTGGTAATAAGGATTTTAGACATAAAGTAGGGATAACAATTGAAGGGAAATCATATAAAACTTTACAAATTTGAGGGAAAAGTTATTATTAGTTTAACTTCAGTAGTGTCGTGACAACGAAAATAAATAGGAAAATGTTTTCGAATATAGCGTCGATGAACGAAAAATCGATATCTGAAAATTACCAAATGTAATAATACATATTATTTTATATTACACTGTTTAAAATTGTTGAAGAATATTTGTAATAATTGTTTAATTTATTTTAGTTGTCAGAAAAACCAACAGATGATTTCTATGGAAGAAGAATCGAATAAACGAAAAAGGAAGCTGTCTTTGGCGTCATCGGAAGAGGATTGGAATAACGATGATTATCCCACTTAGTAAGTGCTTTTGTTTAGTACATTAACATTGAATGAATTGAATTGTATATTATCGAATTATTTAATTAAATTACATTATTTAATTAACCCAACATTTGGAATTCGATTAACATTTCAAAATTCTTATTGGTTTTTTGTCCAAATTACAATTAAAACAGAATTTGGAATTGTAAGTTATTGGATTTTATTGCTCGTTTTTGATTGGCTAATTTTATTTTTAATATGTTTTTTGATTATTGTAATTTTCCAATAAGACATATTATACTGGAAGTTATTGTAAATTTATACCAAGCTGCAGTTATTTTTTATTGACATTTATTGTGATTTCACAATGTTTTCCAAAATAATATGTCTTATTGGAAAATTATAATAAAAAAATGTACATTCAAAATTGAATTAGCCAATCAGAAATTGAGTAATAAAATCCAATAACTTACAATTCCAAATAAAAAACCAATAAGAATTTTGAAATATTAATAGGATTCCAAATGCTGGGAAGTCACATTAAAATTATAATTAATTCTAAATAAAATTAAGTCTAAAATTACTTTTCAATGATTATTTAATAAAATTATGTAAAAAATAAATACAATTAAATTCGATTACAATTAAATTAAATAAAAATTATTCATCTGAATTATTATTCATGATTTATTAGGTGAAAATTTAAATTTCTCGCCAAATAAATTAAATTGTTTCCTTACAACAAAAATAGCGATATAGAAAAAAATCACAAGTAAACTTATCAAAAAATAAAATATATTTAATCAGTTTTTCTCTTTTTCCAGTAATCATTACACAGGATGGCAACAGGAAGAAGTATGGTTTCTAGTTCCTCTTTCTTCCGATGAGGATGAGGATTCGAACTCTTCGACAAATGTTTCAAATCATTCAAAGATTTCTTCAAATCATTCAAGGATTTCTTCAAATAATTCAAAGATTTCTTCAAATCATTCAAAGATTTCTTCAAATCATTCTAATAACGAAATAATAAATCTGGATGAAGATGTGGATTTATCTATGTTTCCAGACAGTCCGAAGAGGTCATCTTCATTAATTGACGACGAGATAGAAATAATTGAGAAAGATAATAAATTGAAGAACAGAGTAGTACTCAATCCTTTCTATAGAAATAAGCGGAGAAAAGTTTAAATAAAAATAGCGTATGCATATTTTATTTAAGACTGGTGTTACAGTCAAGTGAGCAACTGAATGTAAAAACAACAACTTTTTTTTTATTATTTCTAATTCAAGTTATTTATATATTCATGCAATAATTGTTAATAATTGATGATGTATTTTGTAATAATTTACACTTGTTTGAATAAATTACTTTTTATTTTATCTCAGTTTTGAACATTTATCCTTGTTTTATTGTTATTGCGTCTCTATCTAACCTATAGAGTACTTAACGTTGCGGTGTTGCCAAACCTTAGTTCATAATATGGCGGCTAATATTTTAAAACGGAAGTTGTAACTTCAGTATTGAATATCGTTCTTATTTGTCCGGAAAAGTTGTATTTTCATACTGGAAACATATTCCATGATGCCTCCTTTATAATATATGCACATTAATTTTTATTGAAAACAAATTTGGATGCATATATCCTGATAGCCAGTATGTTTATCAACGTTGAAACTCCAATTAAAAAATAGTCAAAAAATTGCGGAAAATTTGCTAAATAAGAAAACAATGAATCCACCCAACTGATAGAAATTTTATTCTTAATCCATGTAATATAATATTTAAATTGAAAAACGTTCGAGGATGTCAAAACACTATTTACCGACATTACAGATTTTTTAAATTACATTTATTTTGAATATTAGAATTAAATTTTAAGACCATACATTGATTTTCTCATTTTTTAAATTTATTTTAAAAGGTAAACGAATATTACTGGAATTAATTTGGCATTTTTATTTGAGTTCTCGTTTTTGAGGTGAGAAAAAAAACGAGAATTCAGATTATTTCCAAATTAGGCCTTACAAATTAAAACATTATGTATTATTACATTCTCCCATAAATAAAGAGTCGTTCTATACTCATCAATTTTGATAATAATATAATTAAGCTGTACAAATTAAGAAGTCCGTAACTCCGTGACTATAGCACTGCGACATCCTCTTAACGTGTTATATTTTGAACAATTGAAATTAAAAACAAGACCTATTTATTATTTTCTTATCATAATGTTTACAAACATTGTAATCAGCAAAAATTTTTTATTATACTTACAATGTTATTTAAATATTGACGAGAAATGTTTAAAGTAAGAAATATTCAAAACATTTTGATAATGTTTAAAAAAAAGATTGTAACATAGAACAATATTTAAAATCCATATATAATACACTTTAAATATTGTTAATAATGATTTTATTATAAAAAGTTTTAAAATAAAACATTTTATAAGAAAATTTGATTTATTTTATTTATTATTGCGAATGTACACAATTAAATCACAATTAATATAAAATGAATTTAATTTTACATAATTTTATTATATTAATTATATTTAAAGTAAATTTTTTAAAATTGTATGGTTATTGCTACGGGTTTTTAAATTTACGTACGGTAATGTACGAATGAATAATTACTTACAGAAATGAAAGAATGATTATTTAGTGCCAAATACAGTATTAAACATCAAATAATTCCTCGTAAAATGTTATTTAACATTAAAAATATTAATGTTTAAGTTAATTTATATTGAATACCGTCTCATCTTGTTATAATATTTTGTTTGCCGTAATGATATTGTTAAAGTAAATAGAAATATTATATAATGAAATATTGATTTTTAAATAAAAAAAGTAAATGATATATAAATAAAAAAGTAAAAAAAGAACCTTTTGAGGGCTCCACTTGGGTCGGCCCTGGACTTTCGCTTTGCAGAGCCAACTTCAGTGGTGACGGTGCGGCGACGGTCGAAGCCGAACGAAGCCGAGCCTCGCTCGCGCTCCCAACGTAACTTTACTTGTCTCGATTTGTCGCGTTTCTTACAAAACCCACGGCGGAACAGCTTTTCTTGCCACACCACAAATGAAGGTAAAAGTCAAGCAACACTTACTTCTCTGTCTCTTTCATTTCGCTTCCTTCTTTTCTTCAATTTCTCTACATTTTTGTGTCCGTCTTTTTCATTCACTTTTCGCCGTTTCTTCTGTCTTCGTTGCACTTTTGTTCGGGTTAGCAAAAAGTATTGATGATTTCATCCGCGAACTCGCCGGTGGTGGGGATCTAAACGACAATCTTTTTCTTTCCCTTTTTCCCATTAAAAGTCACATTTTCCATTAAAATTAATCAAATCAACAAAGTCTGAAAAAAGTTGTTCGAACTAAGTTGCCGAAAATGGAAAGTTGAAAAAAGTAAATAGCAATAAAATATTGATGGAATCTTGACAGGAAATAAAATTGACAGTTTGTTCTGATTGTGAATGTTTCGGTTGAATCGCTGTATTTGACAGTCTCTGACAGTTGGTTTGCTTTTGACAGCTTGACAGTTGACAGTTGACAAGATCGGGAAAGTGGAAAGGCGTTGTGTCGCATCGACGTGGATTACAATTTGTTGTTGTTTTGATTTGGCTGCGCATTTGAGGTTAAGATTGGATTAAGACTTGTGGGTATGTTCAATTGTGTTGCAAAATTAACGCCTATATAGATATACATACATACATATTCAACTACTTTTTAATTTTGTTTTATTTATGTAATTCTTTTGTTTTTTTTTTAATTCTTAATTTTTCTTAATGTTCACAATTTTATATTATTTATATACAATTTAATAGTTTTTGACTACAAAGAATACAAAAATTGTCAAAACAAAAGGCTTTTGGATTGAGTTTTTTTAAATATAAATAATAACAATTTTTTTGTATTTTATTTCATTTTATAATAAATTGGATTTAATAGATGTTGTTTTTGGAAACAAGAAAAAAGTTAATGTTTTTGATGTAATGAGAAATTTAATACAAAATATTAAAAGCAATTAATTTTTGGCTCTAAAATAAAAAATAAATATTTTTTCTGGAAATGTAAAAATGTAAGTTTGTTAAAATATTTTAACATTTATTTCGGGGATAAGAATTGAGGTTAGGTTGGAACTTGTAACAGATGACATTTGGGGATGATATAATAAAAGATGTAAAGATCTATTTAATTATTATTTATTACTATTATAAACGTCATATTTATTTTATAAAATTGTTACATAACATATTTAAAGAAAATATTCTTTTTTGCGCTAAAACAATTTCATAATTCTCGTTACTAATTTTCAACATTTTCTTATATTCATCAACTTTTCTTAAATCACTAAATTTACTAACTCAACTTATTTAACAAATTTTGTATTAATAAATTTACTTTTTTGTTAGTAATAATGAGAATATGTAATGCATTTTTTTGGTTGATAAAAATGTTAATAAAAAATAATAGAGTGAAATGATGACAGATAATGACAGATGACGACGGGATGGACTCAATGGACACTGAAGAAGACATTTTCAGTCCGCGCGGACGTCGGAGCAGCGGCGGCTCGGCGGTGCGACGCATCAAGAGTCTGCGGACGCTGCGCTCGCACTCCGGCTCCAGCCAAATCATCGATCGCACCAACCCCAGTGTCAGACGCAGCACCAGAAATCGCATGCAGACCTACGACAACCTCAATACTAGTTGGATCTTAGGTACTAGTTTACTAACTAAACTTTATTTGCTCACAAATTTAGCTACTAAACTTTACTTACGAAAATTAACCTACATATTTTCATTAAAGTTTAGTTACTAAGTTTGAATTAATAAAGATTAGTTGCCAAAAGATTAGTTGCTAAAGTTTAGCTAATAAACTTTACTTACTTAAACTTTAGGTACTAAAGTTGACTTACTCAATTTTAGTTACTAAAGTTTAATTACTCAATATTAGTTGCTCAAATCACTATTTTTCTTATTCATCTTTCATTTTAACCCACTTTTTTATTCCTTCTTTTTCCTTTCTTTTATCATTTATTATATTTCTTTATTACATTCTTTCATAAGAAGTTGTTTATTTTAAAATAATCACTCATTTTTAGTAAATAAACTTTAGTTAATAGGTTTAAAATGTAATAACTCAATTTCAGATAATTTATTTAATAACATTTGCTTACTAGAGATAGTTCAGTCAGGAAATAAATTTACATACTAACTTGATTAATTGAATAATAACTATTTAATTTAGTAACAAAAATTTAGGTAGTTATTTTAGTTAATTAATTTAGTAACTGAAATCCAATAACTAATTTTAAGTTAGTTACTGATGACATAACTCAGTTCCTAACTAAAACTTACTACATGGTAACTTAATAACGAATAAGTTTATTAATTACTTTTTAATAAGCTAAAATCACTAAATATTAACATTATCTTAAAATGTTTACAATTATTTGTATTTTGTTGCAATTCTTTGTATCTTTGAATATGTAATTGAATTTGTGGTTCATTTGTAGGGACACAAACGCTGAAGGGCTACCCGATGTTCCAGCAACACGGCTCGTCGTCCGACAAGGAACTGGCGGACGAAGTGGTGGAGCGCAAACGCGAGTTGCGCGCCGACCGAATGCCGCTGCGCTCGCGCGAAAACCATCCGCTCACGCGCAACTCGCAGCGCCACATGCGCGAACGTGCCGAGGATTGCGATCGGGATTTGCGTACGCGCCGCGACGATGACCTGCGCGAACTCAAGGACACGCGCAACAAGAGCCAGGATGCCAAAATTGGCCAGTCCGAAGATAAGGAAACTAGGTGCATTTTGCTGCAAATATATATTTGTGAATATATTTCGGGCGATAAATTAGAATTTATTATTTGTATTAATTTCAATTTCAAATTTAATATTTTGTAATATATTCTGCATATGAACTTTAACTTTATTTCTTAAATCAAATGTAATTTTAATATAAAAATTTTCTTTAATTTTGGAAAGTTAGTCTTCTTCTTGTAATTTATTATTTTTATTTGTTAAATTCATTATAAAACAGAAATAACAGTAATTAATAATTAATATATGTATTAATAATAATAATCACGATAAAATTAATAATAATAATGGAAATTTGTTATTTATAAGTAGAACGAGGAAATCGGATAGTCCGTCTCGATTGCGTGAAGGTCCGGTGACGCGTTTGTGCAACAACTTAGTGGAAAAGGAAGTGAAGCCGAAAAATGAGCCGAAGGAATCCGATCGCGAGAGTTCACGTGAGAGCGAGGAGAAGGGAGAGAATAACGACAATTCCGATAATGATAATGTAATATTCAGTTATTTTATTAATAATAACATCTCTTTTTGAAATATCTTTTCTTCTTTTTTGTTAATGATGAATAAGTATAATTTCTATTTTTTATTAATAAATAAAATAAATTTTAGGGATACGAAGATATGTACAGTCGAGTTAAAAGGACGAGAAGAACGTCGCAGAGGCAACTTTCGAGGAGTCAGAAAATACAGGGTAAAGATACTAACTATAGTTGCCAGAGTTTAATTATTAAGTTAAACCATTAGAATGTATATACTAAATTTTAGTTGCTAATTCTTTGTAAAGTTTAGTTACAAAGATTACTAACTAAATTTAGTTACTGAGCTTTAATTAATAATATTAATCACTAAAATTTATTTACTGAAGTTATTTTACTAAAAGTAAAAAAATTGTAGTAGTCAATAAACTCTAGTTATTAATTAAGTTTAGTCATTAAATTTTGGTCACTAATGTGTAGTTACTACATTATAATAACTAATTTAATGGCTAGACTTTGGTAAGTAAAATTTTGTATTTGCTAAAACTGCATATTTCGTATAAATTGCAGTAGAAGATAGTGACATGAGCGAATCGTCAGACACGCCCGGACCGCGCAAGTACAGTCTGCGTCAAAAGAAGCCGACGGTGGACCGGTTCCAGGCGAATGTGGAGCCGGTGCGCCGCTCAATTCGCGCGCTTCGAAGTGTCCTCACCAATTCCATGCGCCGGAAGCTACGAAGTGAAAGCAGTTCCAGCGATTCTAGCGATTCGGAGCCGCAGATTTATGATAAAAAGAAAAGCAAAAAGTCGAGGTTTAAACAAACAAAATATTTTCTGCCTTATTTTTTATTGTAAAAAATCAGTACATTTTGTATTAAAAATTACTATATATTAGTGTAAAAGTTTGTATGTTTAATTGTAACGCAAATTACAATTTTTTTGTTACAAATTACTATTTTATTATTATAAAGACTATTATATATAACTGTGTCGCAAATTACAGCTTTTGGTGTAAAGATTACTGTTTTGTGTTGTAAAAATCGAAATTGTTTTTAATTGTTGTGAAAATAAGTATTTTTATTTGTAGAACGCCAGCAATCCAACAAGGTCCTCCAAACCGTCCGCCAAAAGCTGACATCAGTCCCGTGACTTTGGACGTGAACACTCGGTTCAGCGACGTGGGTGGACTCGAGTCGCACATCCACTGCCTCAAGGAGATGGTCGTCTTTCCGCTCCTCTACTCCGATGTCTTCGATCAGTTTCACGTCACACCGCCCAAGGGAGTCCTTTTTCACGGTCCGCCAGGTTAGAAAACAATGTTTTTTTTTCTTTTACACAAAATTGCAATCATTCAAAAACCTAAAACTATTTTTTTCTATTAAAATAGCTAATGAAAGATATAAAAACGACTAAATTAAAGTTGAATCAAGTTAATTTCATTTCTTGATTGTTTGTGCAGGGACCGGAAAAACTTTAATCGCCCGCGCGCTTGCCAACGAGTGTTCGCAGGGCAACCGCAAGGTGACCTTTTTTATGCGCAAAGGCGCGGACTGTCTTTCAAAATGGGTCGGTGAGTCCGAGCGCCAGCTCAGACTGCTCTTTGAGCAGGCGCAGCAGATGAAACCGGCGATTATCTTCTTCGACGAAATCGACGGCTTTGCACCAGTACGAAGTACCAAGCAGGATCAGATTCACTCGAGTATTGTGTCCACGTTGTTAGCATTAATGGACGGACTGGATGATCGGGGCGAGGTACAGTTTATGAAAATCAACTTCTCCATCTGTGGGCGGAGAAGTCCATTTTTCAGCCTTGAATTCAGAAAACATTACTTTTTTTCATTAGGATAAAAAAAGTCTACTACTCTTTTTTCTACAGGGCGGAAAAATGCACTTTTCTTAAATCCGGGTAGAAAATTCCACTTTTTAACTCTGAACTAATTTCATCGTTATCTTGCAGGTGATCGTAATCGGCGCCACAAATCGCATCGACGCTATCGATCCGGCGCTTCGGCGTCCGGGTCGCTTCGATCGCGAGCTCTTCTTCCCTCTGCCCGCCGAGAAGGAACGACTTGAAATCCTTAAAATTCACGTAAGCAAGTGGAAGAATCCGCCATCGGAAGAGTTGCTCCAACTGATGGCTGAAAGAACTTTGGGATACTGCGGTTCGGATTTAAGAGCACTTTGCACGGAGGCGGTGATTCAGGGATTGCGACGAACGTATCCGCAGATTTATCGCACTTCGCAGAGATTATTGTTGGATCCAAAACGAGTTGAGGTGAGAAATAAGGCATTTTAACTCTAAAGTGGAAAACTACCATTTTCCGCCCTGATAAGAAACAATATATTTTGCACTAACGGAGATGAAAACAGAAATTCATTTTCCCGAGTGGAGTTTACAAACCTCGCTTTCGGCTCGACTTGTAAACTCCATTCGGGAAAGATATTTTTTTCTTTCATTTAGAACTGAAAAAGTACCATTCTTAACCCGCGAGCGGAAAAGTTAACTTTTCAAGTCCATTATAATTTGACGATTGACTCAATTATGTATTTCAATACTCAACAGGTGAAAAAGCAGGACTTCGATCAAGCGAGTTCCCTCTTAGTTCCGTCGTCTCAGCGCGTCGCTCCGTTCATCGGAAAACGACTGCAATCGTACACAGTGCCGCTTTTGGGATCGACGCTGGATGATCTGTTGGATATTATTAAGGGGATCTTTCCGCAAGGAGTTAATCAATCTCTTGCCAAGTAAATTAACAATTCACACTTTCTAGATCATATTTGGGTTCTTTCCTTACTTGAATTGTATAAATAGTTACTTTTCCTACTCTCGTAAGGAAAATATCGTACTCAATTACTGAATGCTACAGAGGCTTTCTTACTCGTGGGAGAAGCCTCTGCTTCTCCCACGAGAAAACAAGAAAGAAAGAAAGAAATTCACTAGTTAAGTAATATACTATTTTCGATCCGTAGAGTAAAAATAGTTTATTTTCAACCCTGAAAATATAATAATTCATTTTTTACTTTAGAGGGTGGAAAATGATTATTATACTAGGGTTGAAAAAAAAAGATATTTTTCGCCTCAGGGCTGAAAAAAGTAAAGTTTCCGAATTGTGTTGGTTTTAGGGTAAAAACAGTTCAGGGAATTCACCGACCAAGGTTATTAATCACTGGAGGCCGCATTGCGCAAGGTCAGGGCCCGAGTCTGGCACAAGCCTTGATTTATCACATGGAACACTTGCCAGTTCATACGTTAGATGTCAGTACGCTATTTTCTGAGAGTGCGAGATCACCGGAGGAAACCTGTGTTCAGGTTAATAAATGAATCTAAAAATTCAATAAGTTAACTAAAGTTAATAAATTAGTTAAATTAAGTCACTAGTTTAAGTACTAACTATAATCGTTAATGAAAGTTATACTTAGATTTTTACTAATAATAAAGTTACTAATAAAGATAGCAGATTGTTAAAAAAATAGTAATAAACTAAAAAATTAATTACACTAATCATTTAGATAGTAAGTTAATCATTTTAGTTGAGTCAATTATTAACTAACATTACTAATGTTAGTAAATAAGGTAACTAACTAAAGTTGTTAATGCACTTTAGTACATAAAGTTACTTTAATCAAAAGTTATTTTATTATAATTCAAAATTGATAAATTAAATAAAAAGAAAGTTTACCAATTCAATCAATTTCAATCTAATATTTATTTATTATAAATACTAACTAAAATTTATTTACGAACCTAATTAACTAATTAGTCTAAAACATTATGTAATCGAATGAAATTACTAAAGTGTGAAATATTTAACTTAATATATTTATATATTTTTTGAATTGTTATTTTTTATCTTATTTTGTCATATTGCATTTGCTTTTAAGGTATTCTCTGAGGCGTCGCGCTGCATCCCGTCCATAATCTACATCCGCTCGATAGACCAATGGTGGCCCCTGGTGCCGGAAACCGTGAAGGCCGTGTTCCTGTGCCGTATCGCGGCCATCGACGCACCCACACCAATCCTCATCCTCGCCACCAGCGAGTCAGAATACCCCGACCTCCCCGACCAAATCAAGAATCTCTTCTCCGAGTTCCGATCCGAGGTTTACTCGATCAAAAAACCCACCGACGAAATGCGCTCGCAGTTCTTCAAACCCATTTTCCTCAGTCAGAGTTTCAGGAAACCGGAAGTTACGAAGGAGGAAGTCGAAGTGCTAGAGGAACTGCCACTCGCGCCGGAGCCGGTGAAAAAACTTACGGAGAGGGAGAGGAAAGTGATTCGCGAGAAGGAGGAGGTTTCGCTGCGCGAACTCAGGATATTTTTAAGGGAGATCTGTGCGAAGCTCGCGAGAAATCGACAGTAATTATTTATTACTACTATTTCACATTTTGCTGCAAAAAGTCACGAGAAACTCAACTTTGAATATTTTATATATTTGAGATATAAAAAATAAATTTAGTTAAAAAAAATTAGTATTAATAAAAATTAGTTTTCGATTAGGACGTCGATTTAATACAGTTATGTGGGGGTTTAATACGTGTGATTCAACTTTATTTCTTCTTTAAATTTTATTTTTTAAATAAATGTGATTAATTTTCATAATTAAAAAAGTAAAGAAAACGTAATTTCAAAGAAAATTATGCAAAAAATGTAAATGTTGCAGATTCTTCATGTTCACAAAACCCGTCGACACTGAAGAAGTTCCCGACTACAACTCGATCATCAAACAACCGATGGACCTCGAAACGATGATGACCAAAATTGATATGCACTGCTACATGTGTGCGAGAGATTTCCTCGACGACATAGATCTCATTTGTCGAAATGCGCTCGAATATAATCCCGACAGGTAAAAAAAAAACAAAAAAAAGATATAAATTGGAAAACCGAATTTTAAAAAAGCCAGAAAATCAATCCATATTTTTCTCAAAATGATTTTGAGGACATTGAAAAAAAATCAAATTTGAAAAAAGAAAATGATTGAAAAATATTTTTTTCCGACACTGAGAAAAATAGTTCAATTTACTATCTGGATAGTAAAAGTGACTATGTAGACAGTTAAAACATATTTTTTTCAGTGTAAACAATATGAGATGAACATTAGGTCAAAATTAATCATTTTTATATGTTTTCGATAGGCCTTCTCTTGGAATTGTGAAGAGGTAGACTTTGTGGTATTTTCAACATTGTTGTTGTTGCTGCGTAGACACAAAATTGGTGGTTTTCAATGACAACAAGAGGAATTTCTTAATAAAATCCAAATTCGAAATTCGAATTGACTTTGTTCTTGACTTGACTTGAAAACAGATTTTGAGAAAAATATGAGTCTTTTTGGAAAACTCACAAAAAAACTTGTAAATAGCTGTACATATATCTTCATTCCATCGCTGGTGTAAATCAGAGACCAAAATGACCAAGAAATAGTAAATTTAATTATCCAGATAGTACATTTGACTATCTTAGTTGTTTCTTATATATTGTTTTACGTTGATCTTTGATTTATGTCGAATTTTAGAAACATTTTCCTTGTTTCATAAATGTACATAATCCATTGAAGACCACTAGTCGTAGTTGAAGCTGCTTTTGTAGTTAAAAAATGGAAGTCAAATAAGTTAATTGTATTGTCCCAAGGGCAGAAAAGTTCATTTTTCAGCCCTATTAATCACATTTTTCACTCTTGTGCAGGACAAAAAGTCTATTTTCCGCTCTACTAAGAAAAAATAGAAATAATTACTTTAAGGGCGAAAAATTCATCAATTTGCAATGCTTAAGAAAAATGTAGATTATTCTGAGAGCGGAAAAGTACATTTTCTGCTCTGAGAACAGAGCAATCTTAGGCTAAAAAACAATACTTTTCTGCTCTCAGGAAATAAATTATTATTTTATCACTCTAGAACGGAAAATTCTTTTTTTCGACCCTAGAGACGAAAATGGTATACTTGAAATGAAATACATCTTCTGAAAAATTATCACTTATTCATTAAAACAATTATTGATTTGAAAAATTGGTGTTAAAATGTGATTTTAAAATTTGCAGAAATCCCGCCGATAAGCTTATACGTCACCGCGCATGCTCGCTGCGCGATAATGCCTACGCACTGATTAAAGCCGAACTCGACTCGGATTTCGAAGATCGATGTCGTGAAATCTCCGCCAATCGTCGCAAAGTCACGCGAGCCCCACCCCCCGCGTCTTCGCCTCCACCGGCCAATCAGAATGCGCTGACAGATTCAAATGAAGCAGCAAGTGCCGCCAATCGTGTACCGCCGGTAACGTCGTCGACGCCACCCGAGGAAGAAAAAGTAGCGGCAAATTTGAATTTGGGCGCCATTAACGGGCGCAAAATGAGCAGTGGAAAGCGCAAGCGCGGTCTGTGGGCTCGAGGATTTGTCAAGCGACCAATCAAGAAGAAGAAAATCAGCTTTGATGATGATGCGCAAAAGGATTTGCGCAGTCACGTGACGCCCATTGATCTACAAAAGTTCGAGGAATTTGAGAATAACATTATGAATGGTCACGTGACTACGCGAATTTACGACAAGAACGAAAACAATCATCAAACTGATTCGGAAAATGAGAATGAAAAAAGCTGTGTGGCAGAAGATGCGCAGAAGGAGAACTGCGTAGATGCACAAGCTGAACAAAATAAGGACAAACAAAATGGCGCCGAGGAAGAGTCGCCACCGAATCAGAAGAAAGATGAAGACAACAAAATGGACGACAGCACATGCGCAGAGGAAAAGGAAATGAAGCGTGAAAATTTGGACGAAATGTCGTTTGGGATTGAAAATGAGAAAGAGATCGAGGAAGGCGAAAGTGGTGTGCTTGTGGATAAATTGGAGCTGGAGAGGGCGCATGCGCAGACGGTGGAGGAGACGAGGGATTTCTCGATCGCGGAGCTGTGCGATGTTTATGTTCAGCTTAGTAGGTGTGTCGGCAGATATGCGCATACCTGCGATCGAACGTCACTGCCAAAGGTATATTTCTTGCTTTTGCGCAAAGCTTTTTTTATACTGCGCACCTCTTTGCACATGTTTTTTAATACTGCGCAGCTTGATTTGCAGTTGTTATCTTTGGCGTGAAATTTGAATTTAAAATGTGCAAAAATTCCAAAAAGCGCGACAAATTCAAAAAAGTTAAACTAAATAAAATAAGGAAATTATTTGTTTGTTTTGCGCATTTTTTGGTTCGTAATTTAAATAAAGCTCGGTAAATTAATTTATATAATATTTTGTTGCACGAAATTAAGAAAAAACTTGTTTGCAGGATTTGCTCAAGGAACTGGAATTCCGAATTTCTCGTAGAATCGAGACAACAAGCGCCGATGAAGTTTGCTGATCGCCGAGGCCCAACGAAAAATTCTCGAAAATCACTCGCGAAACCGAAGTGCATACTTTTTAACTTAAGTTCTAATTCTAAATCTGCGTCAACGAAAAACAAGATTCATTTTTATTATCGTCGTCTGTAATCGTCGTTGTTCAGCTTCATTTTTTGAATCATCGTATATTAATATAATATTTAAGACTTCACATACAAAAATTATACTGGTTTGCAATTTTTTCGTAACAATGTTCAATCATTTTATTTACTTTTCTTTTTTTCTTATATTATTTTTTTATTTAACTTGAATCTCCCGTAAGTTGTTTTTAACACAAAAATAATTTAAGAAGATATTTTATTTTAGTAGTAAAACAATTGAAATTCGGAAAAACATCAAATTCAAAATTATAATATTTAATTATATAAGTTTATATGCATTTTTGCTTGAGAATTACTGATTTCAATATCTAATTAAAATTCCATTTTATTTTATTTTTTTTGTAGTATTTTTTTTCTTTTTAGTTAAAAATCAAAATTGAACGTATCGTTTTCTTCAAAAAAGTTACATTCCAAAGCTTTGTTATAATTGTTGTAATTATTGTTGTTATTGCTGTTGCTTGAAGAAAACGTTACGTCTTACTTTTTTCATCTTTATATATCTTTTTTAATTTCTTCAAATAATATTTTTATTATAAAATGTATTAATTCAATTTTTCAATATTGAAATTAATTAATGAAAAAATATATATATTCTAATTTACGATCTATATAGTCAAATTTAAAAAATTTCAATTTTTTAAAATTTAAATCTGGAAATAACTTTTTGATTTTTGAGATTTATTGTTAGTTTTATTTTTATTTCATTTTATTCAATTTTAGTTTTTATCATTTTGTTTAATAAAATTAAAAATGCTTTTTGTGTTAAAAGTATTTTAATGGGAGCCATTCTGAAAAATAAAAAAACAGCTAATATAACGAAACTCTTTAATTAATTTGTCTATTTAATTAAATTTAAGTATTTAATACTAAAATTTGAGATAAAACTAATCAAATTAAATTTGTAAAAATGAATTTAATAAACTTTTTTTAATCTTAAAATTAAAAAAAGTAGGATTTTACAATTTGAAAACACAATTTTTTTACTTAAAATTTAAAGCAAAAATTGAACAATGAGTTTTGCATGATTCTTTGACTTAGTTCTTTCTAATAAATACGCACTGCCGAGTTTTTGTAAAAAATATAATAATAATAATAAAAGTGACGCTAATCTGCGGAAGAAAACGAGAAGAAAAACCACTGCCTTATTTATTTTGAAATAAACGAACGTGTAAACTTAATTGTCATACAAATTGTAGTTTAGAGCGGAATTGCGTAATTTATGTCGTAAATATAATTTTTCAAATGTCTCTAAAAGTGTTTCATTTTTTGACCTGAAAACGTTTTTCGTACAAATTAAGAAATTGTCGATTTTTATTTTAAACATTGTATATATTGTTTAAATGTTGTATTTGTTACAAATATCCAATTTTGAAAGTCTGAATTTTGCCGCATAACGTCAATAATTTATTTCTTTTGTTCTCAACTATTTTCTTAAGTTTTGACTTTTGAGTTAAAGTAAAAAATTTTAGTAACATTATTTTGCATTTTGATTTCAAAATTGAATTTCAATGAAAATTTTGTTAATTTTTATGAAGAAAATCGATTTTTGAATTATTATTATCAAATTCTTTGTTATTTTGATACAATGGAATTTAATGGAAAGGTCAATTTTTCATGCATCGGCGGACTTCAAAAGCAAATTGCAATCGTCAAAGAGATTATTCTTTTTCCATTGATGTATGGTGAAATTTATACGAAATTCAATGTTAAACCACCACGGGGAATTTTGTTTTATGGACCGCCAGGTAAATAATTTTGTTTCTGTTAGTTTTTAATATTTTTGTTTATTTTATTATTTCTGATATTTTATCTTTTTTTATTTTATTAATTTGTTATTTTTTAAATTTCTTTATTCTTTTATAATTTATAAGGAACCGGTAAAACGTTAGTCGCATCTGCTCTTGCCAACGAATGTAGCAGCGCCGATCGCAAAGTGTCCTTCATCTCCCGCAAAGGCTCTGATTGTCTTAGCAAGTATATTGGCGAAAGTGAAAAAACCCTACTGGACATTTTTAAAGAGGTAATTAATACAATCAAAAAATATTTTTCATTTATTTTAAAAAGCCTAAAAAAACTAAACAATTTATTTTTTTATTTTAAGACCAAAAAAGTTTTTTAGTATTTTTTCCGGTAACTTTTTTAGTTACTTTATTTAGTAACTTTTCCTAGTTACTTTGCACTTAGTACCTTTTTGTAGTCACTTAATCAAATTACTTTAATCTAACTTTTTCTAATTATGTTTTATGCAATTACACTTTTGGTAGCTTTTGTCTAGTAATATTATTTAGTAATTTTGTATAAGCTTGTTGAAACGTTATTTATTTATTTAGGCTCAAGATAAAAAGCCATGTATCATCTTCTTCGACGAAATAGACGGTCTCGCTCCCGCGAGATCCGATCGCAATGAATTTCTCTTCACTAGCATCGTTTCTTTGTTACTTTCCTTGATGGACGGACTACAGCAGAATTCGGAAATTATTGTGATTGGCGCGACTAATCGACTCGAGTCACTCGATTCGGCATTAAGAAGAACTGGACGCTTTGATCGGGAGCTGTACTTTCCACTCCCATGTTATGCAGCGAGGAAAGAAATTTTATCGGTAATTTTGTTCTTATTTTCAACTGAGAAAATTGTTTGTATGCTTTTATTTAAATTTATTTAATTATTTCATGGTCAGAATTATTTCGGGTATGTTCGGATTCACTTCGGGTGTGTTCGGTTATGTTTAGTTTGACTTCGGGTATATTCGGTTATGCTTCGATTCACTTCGGAGGCGTTCGGATATGTTTGAATTAAACTCCGTAACTTGCGTTATTTATTTATTACTGCTGAGGGCGCCACTGCGCCCGAGGCTGATACGCTATTTTGTGAACCGAGGGAGCGGACGGTAAAGTGGAACTTACCGCCCGAGGGCGTAGCCCGAGAGCATTTTTACCGCCCTAGGGCGTGGTTAGTTCCACTTTTGTCCGCTCCCAAGGTGCACAAAATACTTTGACTTTGATTTCAGATTTACATCAACCGGTGGAAACAAAAACCCGTGCAAAAATGGATATCGAGTCTCGCGGCGAAAACCGTGGGTTATTGTGGCAGCGACTTGCAGGCACTTTGCACCGAAGCAGTTATGTGCTGCGTGCGCAGGATTTATCCTCAGATTTTTAATTCAAAAACCAAATACAACATTTCGGATAAAGTACTTAAAGTAAACAAAATTCCTTTTCTAGTTACTTTTTATCTAGTATCTTTTTCTAGTGTCTAGTGTCAATAACTTTTTCATTTACTTACTTTATCTAGTTATTATTTCTAGTAACTTTTGAGCTAATAATTGTATTTATTAATTTTATCGATCTACTTTATCTAGTTATAAATTATCTAGTAACTTTGTCCAAACTCCATTTTACCTTTTTTGATTTACAGATCGAAAAACAGGACTTTCTAACCGCTCAAAAAAACATCGCCCCAACGACCCATAGAATCACCTTTTCACCAATCAAGTGTTTGGCGCCAAAAATGCGGCCACTTTTGCAAAATAACATTAATAATATCATGTGTAGACTAGAAAAAATTTGTCCCCTTGGAATGCTTAGCTCTGATGTCATGTAATACAAAAAACATCCGCCCTGAGTCTGAAAGTAGTACTTTTCGGCCCTGCATTACAAAACAATACTATTCCACTCTAAAGTAGAAAACATTATTTTTCTACATCAGAACCGAAAATAGTACTTTCCTGCCCTTAGGGTTAAAAGTCCATCTTGAAGAAGAAAATAATATTTTCAGCACTTGTGCAGTACGGAAAGTGGTGATTTTCCGTACTGTCCCGCGTGCAGAAATATGTCGTTTTCCACACGGGCGCAAGCCCGTGTACAAAAATATACTATTTTCCTCCTTAGGGCAGAAAATAAAATTATTCTACCCTAAGGCAGAAAATAGTACTTGATAGTTTTAGGGCAAAAAATATGCTAGTTTTCTTAATTTTAGCTTAAGTGGATCGCCACTAGAATCCACAAATTGTCCAAGATTATTATTATGCGGATTGGATGATTGTCACACGAATTACATTGCACCGGCGATTTTGCACTCATTGGAGCATCTGCCGTGCCACGTCATCGATATTACGACACTCTTTGGGGATTCACATCGAACTGCTGAGGAAGCTATTATACAAGTGATTTTGACTTTTTAATTGTTTATATTGAAATCAATCAAATTAAAGGCATGATTTGTGTTTGAGCAAATATTATTGTAAATTTGAACTAAATTTAAAATTACCTACATTTCAGATCGTAAAAGAAGCAAAACGAACCGTTCCCGCGCTTCTCTACGTGCCGAACATCTTATCCTGGTGGAATCTCGTGAACGAAACCGCGCGAATGGTTTTTGTCTCGCTCATAAAAAATCTAGATCGCTCCGTTAATATACTGGTTTTTGCCACTGCCACCTCTACTCATGAAAAATTACCTTCCGAAGTAAAAAACATAATTTAACTTTTCAATTTTCCATCCTGAGATCTAAAAAAGCAACTTTTCTGATTTGTGGGTCGAAAAGTCCACTTTCTATCCTGAATTAAGAAAACTTCATTTTTCTGTCCAAAGGATTAAAAAGTTCAATTTTCTTCCATTACGTAAATTATTTTGTTCCCTAATTTAATTTTTTTGCCCTCAAAATCGGAAAAGTCCATTCTTTGGCCCTGAAAAGAAAATGTCTACTTTCTTGATTGTAGTTAGAAAATTGTAGTTTAAATATTTATAAATTTATATGTTTGTCATATAAATTTGCAGATTAAATCTTTATACAACAAACAACATGATGAAGTTTATGAATTAAGTGACTTCACGGACCAAGAAAAGTCCACGTATTTTCAGCAGCTTTTTAAGAGTTTTAATACTACAGAGAAGGAGAAAAATATTTCAAGGAATTCGTCTATTGGTATTAATTTAATTATTACTAATACTACTTGTAATACTAAATACTGATACTAACAATTTTGAATTATTTACAATAGAAATTTTGCGAAAGGAAGAAAAGAGAGGAAAAACAGAAAGTGTTTCAAATCATAAAGTTAGTTTATTGAATTTAAGGGAAAGTAGACCAATACGCGAGGCGACACGAAAATTAAAGATGACCAAAGTGGATTCAAGTATTTCAAGATTTTCGTCGGATATGAATAGTAATAATTTATAGGAGAACATTAAACAGTTTCAAAATATTTAAACTATTAAACAAAATACATTTTAACCGTGGAAAATAAACGAAAGTTTTTTCCCCTTCGCGATTACATCTCCTATTATTTATTATTTCCCTTAATTGTGATTGTGATTATTTCCCTTAATACAAAATATACTATTCTGTCCTTGAGAGGAAGGTGCGTATAGTGTTTTTTATACCTACGATCGAGACAGAAAAGCACTGTACGCACCTATTTACTATTACTTCTTTAGGTTTCAAAAGACTACTTTTGAATAATAATAATAATATACTCATTTTCTTCCCAAACAGAGCCCCTGAAAAGAGAACTCAGCAATAGCAACAACACCATCTTCGCCCCTCAAAAGCGCTGTAAACTATTCCAACAACAGTCTCTTCGTAATTTGAAAGAGTGCTTCTGCACTAAACAGCAAGTCAAATGCATCCTCGATAAAGTGCTCGATATTTCTCAAAACTGGCGCTGCTCACAGCTCGAGACCCTCTACGCCATGCTCGAACACTGCCTGGACACAACTGAATCCGATCTCTTCGAGACTTTGCAGATGAAGATTCATGAGTTTCACGAAATGGAAAAAAATAATATCGAAATTAAGGAGGAACATAATATGTACATTTGAACAAATTTCCTCTATTGTTTGTGTTTTTTTTTGTTTGAGAAAAATGGATAGTAAAAATTATTATTTATAAAAAACCCATTTCAATTGAATAAAAATTGTTTACATTGATAATTGTAATAAATTTTACTATCCATAAATAGTATATGTAATCTATTTTTCTCAGTGCAACACACTTTTTCGTCCTTTTGCAAATTTTGTAGTAAACATTTTTGTGTTTCGTTCTTTTTGTATGCAGTCTGTTACTTGTATTAAATTAAAATTAAGTGTGTAATATTGACGTCGATTGCCTTTAATAAACAGTAAAAGAAAAAAAAAGAAAATAGATCAAGATTAACTTGCGGTTAGAAATGAAGAAATACCATCGAACCTCAGTCGAGAATCGCGATAGATTTTCATTTATATATAAATCAAAAAACTCAATATTACAAAAATAAATTTTACAAATAAATATGTACAAAAAATATTTAACATTTGTAAAAAGAATGTAAAAGTAAAAGCATTTTACATGATTCCAATTTATTTTCCAACTTTTTACATATTTTAAATTTTAAATATTTCCCGCCTTTTTGTCGAAAATAAAATTCGAAATGATTTCAAAAAGAAAGAAAAAGGACATTTCAGATGAAAAATAAAGAAAAAATGTTCATCAAAAAAAGAGGTCAATTAAACGATGATGTTTTAATTGAACCACAACACCAAATCATGTTGAAATTATCGCGTTATTGAGATCAACGAGCAATCGACTTTTTTTTCTTTTTCCTCTTTTCTTTCTTTTCTTCGGCAACTTTTGCTTCAGTTTGCTTTCAAACGTTGACTTAATCGGTTCGCAGTTTTATTTTCATTACAAAAACAGTTTTTATTCTTATTTTGTATGAAAAAAAAGTTTGACAAGAACATATAAGTAAGTTGAAAATAAAAACTGTTTCTTTACATAAATTACACTTTCTTACACTTTTTACATTCTATCAGCTTTAACTATAAAAATGTGAAAAATTACAAACATTACAAAAAAGGGAACAAAAAAAGAATTCTTTTGTTACTTAAATTAAATTTTGGATTTCTATACAAAATATTTCCATTTTCAACTGTGACAATATTTTTAATATCAAACTGACAAAATGCGATATTTTTACGTTTTTTTTTTCATAAAAATTTGTTTGTTTGTTGTTTTTTTTCATTTTACAATTTTGAATATAATTGTTTTTAAGAATTCGCTTATTTGTTACATTTTTTCAGCTTGTCTTTTTTATAATAAATACACTCGCAAAAAAACACAAATACTGTACAAATTTTTCGACAATTTCAATCCAATTCGCAATCTAAGCAAAACTAAACATTAATCGCAAAACAAAATCCTTAATCGTAACTTTCTTAAAAACTAATTAAATTATCTCACTTTTTATTGTCTATTTTATTATCCATTTTTACTTTTTTTCTCATGTTTTCTCATATTACAAAATATATTATCTTGATTTTGATTTATATATATTTTTTAAAAAATGAAAAACATAATTTACTTATTTTTCTCATGATTTTGAAGCTTTTTTTTAATTTACAAACAAAAAGCCAAATTTATAAAAATTATAAAAAAAGTATAATTCATTCACACAAAATCAAACAATAAATGTTCTTTTCTGATTCTTTTTAAACGAGTTTTACTTTTTTTAAAAAATAAGGAAGAAATAAAAAATTGAGAAAACTTTTTGAAAAAATGTGTTTTTCAAAGAAAGAGAGAAAAAAAAACGGAAAATCATGTTAAAATGAGGATATCAGAATCGCTATCACAATTGTTGACTTTCTTTGGGACTTGTTCTTTGGCGCAGCTGCCTATTCGACCGATTTTCTGCCAGGGTTTATTGTACAGATTTTTTGTTACACTTGGATGGGTTGGAACTTGCGAAAAAGTACTTGAGATTCGGTTTGGCGACGAGAATTGCGAAATTGGTTGGACTTCGGGTTGGTTGACGATGTATGTCAGTAAAACTGGCTTCACCTGCAAAATTCATTTTGTAAATTAATTTTTGCATTTTAGTTTAAATGACGAACTACTAAATTGTATAACTGAATAGTTCTTTAGTTACAAAAACTTAATGACTTTACCAATTTGAAGTGAGCTAAAGTAACTAACTTAATGAAACTAAAATAACGGGCTACTATTTAAACTAACGTACGGACAAAATATTATTATTATTATTTTTTTTAACTGTAATAATATTTCTGTAATTTTTTATTATTCTTATGAATGTAACAAAACTAACTAACAAAATAAATTCAACTCAACAAATAAAATGAATATTAAAATATATTTAAAATGTATAATTTTTATATTATATATGGGTCATTCCATATGAAAGTTAGAGGTGAATCTGAAAATTAATGTAAAATATTTTTTAATGATTTTACGTCGAAAATAAATCGACACGTATTTTGGAGTTTTTCATTTTGACAAGTATTTTTTTGAAATTATGAGCAATAAGATGACATCCTTTATTTAAACATATTTTAACAGCTAGTATCATAATTAAAAAAAATGTCGTAGTAAGCATTTTCTAACTAAAATTTCCTCTGCTTTTCGATAAAAAAATAAATATCGATAAAAAAATTAGAGATTATTTATTTATAACCTGAAAATTTGCATTTTTTAAACAAAAAAGTATATATATATATATATATATAATGCATGATTTATTGATGATGATGATGCTCAAAAAATGCATGATTTATTTTTCTGATTTTTGGACCAATTAAAGAGTTGTTTAACTTTGTTTCAAAATGGTATCTTTGATCGTTTCAAAGTTATAAACAAAAACTCACGCCGAGCGCGGGAAGCTTCGCACCGAGCGCAGCGCTTGAAAATAAACGCTATATAGCTACGTTTAGTTAAAAATACAAAATTTAAAATCTTCTCAAAGTTAACTAAATGAATAAAAAAATATTTTCATTTTGCATTTGTTTAAAATTCAAAATAATTTTTCATATTAAAAAAAAAATGTTCACCTTAAACATGACATTCTGCTGCTCCGTCGCCACTAAAGAAATCTGCCTAATTTCTTTAAACATAATCGTTCTCCTCTCGTCTTCCACTTTCTTCTCCTTTTCCCATTCATTTATCTTTATTTCTCGATTATTCTTATCCTTAATCACCTGACAGACAATCTCACAATCGTCATCCTCCTTTTCCCTTCTCTTCTCTTCCTTATCATACTTTATCTCATAGCAAAACTGAATATCATCATCTTCTTCATTAGCAACTTCACTTCTCACCAAATACGAATTCTTAAATCGTACATTGTGCTGCATTTTGGCCCCATTTTTCATCACCTTTTTGCCATTCTCATTGTTCACCAACAGAATTTCAACTTCATTACTTTTTTCTTTCTTCATTTCATCTTCATTTTTGCCATTCAAATGTTTCATTTGCAAATTCTCTTTTCCCACGAAGTTGCGTTCTTTCGCCTTTGGCTTTCGCCTTAAAATACTTTTTCGGCGCTTACGTCGAACTTCTTGGCTGAAATCATCGTGAAATGTTTTGTGCTTCTGAGCATCATACGAACTTTTGAACCACTTGTGACAGACGTTACATTGGCTGCACATAATTACGACATTGCAACTTTTGAGTAAACTCGAGTTTGGATTGGCGTTTGGGTTGGACTCATTGGAGGCGACTTGGAAGTTGCGAGTGAGTCCGAGAAGACTCATAAAGTCGTTTTTGTTGTGCACGTTCGCACGGCTCGGAGACAGTCGCAGCAATCGACTGCGCGGCTTTTCCTTCAACACCTTGTGCCGCGTGCGGTACCTCATTCGTTCCATCATTTTGCCACTTTTCCTGCAAATTACCATTTTTTTTTTTATTTTATTTTTCAATTTTCCTTTTTTTATTTTGTGTGTTTTATTTAATGAAACGATTAAGACATTATTGCACTGCATGATTAATTTACTAACTAAATTTTATTATATGAATTAGTTGCTGCTAGGTTTAGTTACTAAACTTAATAATCATAAAAAAATACACATAGGAATCGTGGTATATAATATTTTTGAATTACAACAAAATATAACGATTTAAAACATAAATTTCGTTCAATAAAATTTGCTTAATACATTATATTTTTAAAAGAGTACATGAGAAATGATAAGAAACTTATATTTTTAATAACATTTACATTTTAAATGAAACAATTAAGTAACTTTAAATTTGAAGTTTTTTCGATTACCTTCAAATTTCTTAATATATTATTGTTGAGTTTACAATTTATTATAATTGTAAAAATACAAAAAGGTTCGACTGCCTCTAAGACATATGTTTTGTAAAAATGGGTTTTTACCCAAAAGCTTTTTAAAGCATCTTTATGACGTACGTATAAAACAATGCTGTTGTTTACCTACGTGCTCGCAATCGTTTTTTCTCATCTGGTAAAAGAAAATATTTATTTCACATCTATCACATCATAAATGAAATTATAAATTATACTGAAACAATGTTCACGATTTAGGATAAAAAAGTGAGTTGTCTGTCATTTGATCTCAAAGAATCTTACATTTTCTTTGAATGTAAATTCTATTAGCAAGAAGCCAAATCTTCCTCGTGCTCAATTTTTATGAATTCATTCAGTTAAATGAACATTTCTAGTACTCATAGTTTGATTTAGACCCGTATCTTTCAATAATAATTAATATTAGTAACTTTTATTAAAAATAAAATTCCCATATAAATTCTTATTTTTAAGGATAAAAATATCCCATATAATTCTCGATTTTCTCGAAATTCAAGAATGCTGGACCCCCTGAACAGTAGATAATTAATTTAAGTACTAAATATAGTTAGTTCGTAACTTTAATAAGTTAATTTAGTTAGTTAGATTAGTTACTAATTTACTAAACATTAAAAACTAATCAATAACTACATTAACTATATTTGGTAACTAAATTAACTATCTAAACATAGTTAATTTAGTTAGTAACTTTAGTTTGATAATGTAGTTAATTAAATTATTAGTTACTTAATTTAGCAATAAATGTTACTATAGTTAGTATTAAAATGATTAACTAATGAATAATATCAATAAAAGTTAACTTGTTATCTAAATAAAATAAATAATTAGTTTTTAGTTAGTTACTTTAGTTATTTTGTTTTAATTACTGAATGAATTCAGAAACTAAGAATATTTTGTATTAAAAAGGACGCACTTATGTGAGTTGAATTGTTTGTTCTTTTTCAATAAAAAATATTCTTAATTTCCGAACATGCCAGCTAATTTAATTTCTGTTAACTAAATATTTACCTAATTATTTAGTAACTTAATTAATAACTTTACTTAACAATTAATTAATTTAGTTATATCTTTTTTATCAACTAATTGATTTAGTTTCTATATAAATTGTTTAATAATTACCAAAATAATTAGAAACTTTGAAGTGTAACTATCTTTTTTTGTAATTTAATCATTTCTGTTATTAATTTCGGTAACTTTGGTTCGTAAGTTAATTTAGTTGCTAACTAAAGTTATTACACATTAAATTAAATTAATAATTGATAAGCAAAAATAATTAAATTATTACACAATTAAGTAACTAAATAAACTAATTAAAATAATTAAGCTTATTTGTTTGTAGTTACCTTACTAAGTTAGTTATTAGTTAGTTAGTAAATTAGTTATATTAATTAATCAAATTATTTACTTGAAATGTTCGTAGCTAATTAATGAAAAACTAATAATTAATTATTTAGTAAATAAATAAGTCAATAACTAAATAAGTTCGTTACTTAGTAACTAATTATTTACTTACTTAGCAACCAAATAAACAAATAAGTACATAAATACCTATCGTATCTTAGTTTAATTAGTAAAATTATTGCTAATAACTAAACATGATAATCATTTTTATTAGCTACACATAAATTATTATTAGCTATATAAAAGCAAACATGAGTTAAATTAGTTATCTAATTAGCTAAAGTAATTGACTCAATTTGTAAACACTTCACTCAAATAAACCAAACTAAATTAGTAAACTAAGTATTTAGTAAATTGAACTACTTGCATTAACAAACCAAAGTAACTGAATAACTAACTAAATCACTAAATTAAAAAAGCCAAACAAAACCTCATCAGAAGTTAGGTTAGTTTGACCAATACATTATGGAAACTGATATACAAAAATTGTAATTTTTATTTGCGAATGTCATCATTAAAAAGGTCAAATATTTCAACAAAACACGTGCCCGAAAAAAATACATTTTTCTTCATTATCTTTCGATGCGAAAAACTAAAATATTTAATTAATTTACAAATTAAAGTCAAAGAACTTACAAATGTGTGTTTATAAATATATATATTTTTCGTATTTTGGTTCCCCTAAATCCATCCAACTCCACCGACAAAACTAAACTAACTTATTTCGAGCTTTTCCACCGACGAAAAACAAACCAAAGAAAAAACTTCCCTAGAAAATGCTTCTAAAGCAATTTGCCACTTTTCCACTAGATGTCTCACTGAAAAGTCTCTCTCTCACTAACATAAAGCTCCTTTCTAACCTCACTTTTTTTGCTTTCAATTTTTCTTGTCAAAAAACGCGCGCAAAATTTTTTAACTGCATTCCACATTTTTCATCTAAAGATGATGTTTCATTTTAATTGAAATTAATTTTTAGAATATTTTTTTTTGAGGGAAAAGTATTTTTTAGGGATTTTATTTTTATATTGTGTATATATATAAATATGTATATATTTATGTATATATATATATATATGTGTTTATATATGTATACATATATATGTTTATATATATTATAATTAGTTATTAGTTACTTACACCAAATGTTCATAGAACTAAGAAATAAAATAGCTTTTGGTTCTGCATCTGCCAACTGTTCGTCTGTTCTAGTTCGGTACTAAACGTATACTGGTATACTAAAGTCTAAAGGATGAGAAAAGCCGCCAACTGAGTCTCGACGAACGCTTTCTCGCTTTCTTTTTCTCTCTCTCTCTCTCTCTCTCTCTCTCTCTCTCTCTCTTTCTTTCAGTCGTATGTATGTATTTATGTATGTGTATGTGGATAGTGAGAATTATGGTTTCTCTGAATTAGGCGGGAAATACGAATTTTTTATACGACATATTTATACGAATTTTCATACGACAATTTTATATATACACATATATAAAAAATTTATATTTAAATTTTTTATATATGTGTAATAATAATAATAATAATAATAATAATAATAATAATAATAATAAATAATAATAATAACAATAATAACAATATTAATAACAATGATAATAATAATCTTATTAATATAATAATAATAATAAAAATTGTTTGTTGCAGATATTTGAAGTATTCGAAAACCATTATGTCTATTTAGAGACACTTATTTATACATAACATAATGGTTTATTATTATTTTAGGTAAATAAAGGCATTCGTCAACATCAGCACAAAAACACAAAGTCATCATTAAAATCAGAATCATCATTATTATCATTAAAAATAACATTAACATTATGTGGCGTATTCGAACAAGAACATTATTTTAAATTAATAAAAAACAGACAATTAATTACACATAAGTCTCTTCTTTTTTAATATACAAGTTTTTTCTTGCTCGAACACGCCAGTACATATTAAGATCAACACTAATATCAACATCAAAAGCAAACTTAACATACAGAACATTCAAATTCAAAATAATCAATACCACATCAAAATCAACATAAAAAGCATCATCAAAACAACATTTAATTTGAAATCAACATCAAGCGTTCTTTTTTAGATATAGCTGGACAGTATTAGTATTAACGTTTTTCTCCGTAAATCGATATGAGTCATCAGCACGTAAGTATCGTAAAAGTGAAATTTTCTTTCAAAATAAAAAACGAAACATTAAAAAAAAATGTATTAATTTATTTTTGAGTTTTTCTTGTGTTAATTTTTTTTAGAATATGCAGTAAGAAAAGCTTCCTCCAGGCCACATTTGCCCTCGCCAGGACTTTGTTCAGATTACAATCTCGATGATGACAAAGAAATCGTTAATTTCATCCAAAAGTTCAGAATAGATCCAATTGACTCAAATACCATCGCCAAAGTAGTCGACTTTGGCTACAAACAAAATTCTTATCACTTGGAATCGAACGCTGATCTTGTACTTCCTACCAAGTATAGAACATGAATAAAAAAAAAGAAAAGAAAATAATATAAACCTTTTTTTATTAATTTTTTTTATTTTTAGGGATATCTTTTCGAATGACTTTCCTCACAAATTTTCTATAATTACCAAATTGCGAAATCAACAAAACCAAAAAACAGCCTGGAATTTGATTCGCATCGAAGACGAGCGCAATAATGCTGTATTTTCCATTACGTTGAATCCACAAAAACACACTTTGGAGTTAACGACAACAACTAGTCAAGGATCACTGCAGACAGTTTATTTTTCTTGTAATAAATTATTCGATCAAAACTGGCATCAAATACAACTTGGAATTTTTGAAGGAGAAGCCATTTTGTATGTCGATTGTGAAAGAATTAGTTTGGAAAGTATGTTGCCAAGGGGAGCCGTTAGTGTCGAAGGTTACACTTCTTTGGCGAAATTGGAATATAGTTCATCTTCAGTTCGGGTAAATATTTATTATTCATAATAAATATGAACAAAATTGATCATTTTCACACTTGATACTGCATTTTTACTATACTTAAAAATTAATTCATTCTGAGATGTTTAATGAAAACTTTGACAATAATCATCATAATTAGGCATTGCGGGCCTAAAGTCGGGCTTTTGTTTCGTCTTATTTTAAAATGATATATTAAGGAGGTTCCGGTGTTAACTTAAAAATGATGAAATTTTTCAAAAAAAAAAAAAAAAAAAAATATATTTTATAGAAAAA